>VYZT01041628.1:0-22006 GCA_013400735.1 Pomatostomus ruficeps | reverse complement strand
CCGCCCCCCCGCCCGCGCCCATCCCCCCCGCCCCTCTCAGGTGACCCGCGGAGGGCGGAGGGGAGGCGGCCCCGCCCGGCCCCTCCGCCGCCACCCCCGCGCCTCAGGGTCGCGGCCAGTGCCGCGCTGCTCGGCCCCCGCAGCGCCCCGGCCGAGCCCTGCGGCGGAGCGGAGCCTCCCTGCCGCCTGCCCTTTGCGGTGTTCCCTCCCCGGCACGTCCCGCACGGCGCGGCCCCGCAGCGCCGAGCCCCTAAAGCCACTTGCCCGGGGGCTCTCGGGGGTCGCCCGGGCGGTCGGGAGCGAGAGGAGCCTGGGCCGAGTCACTTGGACTCGTGTCATTTGGGGTCGTGTTTTGGGGTCCGCAGGAGCAAGAAAATGTCTGTAGAGCCCCTGACTCTTTTGTGGGGGTCTAAAGGCTCCTTTGGGGGGGTCTAAAGATTCCTTTGGGTGTTTTGAATGGAAGCGGGGAGGAGAGCAGGAGGAGACTGGAAAGTGAGGGTTGAGCTGACCTGGAGCAGCGTAGTGTAAGGGGACGAGGTGGGTTGAAGTCTCAAAAAGAGCCCGAGACATCTGATGGTTCTGCAGGTTTTCTGCTGATTCTTGCTTGCTCCTTGTTCTGGGGTCCTGGGCTGGGTGCTCCCCGGCCACAGGGGTCATGGAGAGCCTGGTGTAGAAGTGGGACTGTGCCCCATGGGCGGTGCGGGGGTTTGTGTGCGTGAGCGTTGTCTGTGTGGGTAACAGAAGGGACTCTCCTGCTTACTGCCCTAGGAGCCAGAACATCTGTGCGATTTCTTTAGTCTTCAGTAAAGCTCTTCAGTGCGTTACCTACCATGGCATTCGGGGTATCAGTAGCCTCCAAAGTCTGTAAAGGTAAGCAGAAGTGTACTGGCGGACATCACTCTTCCTTCCTTCCTTCCTTCCTTGGCACCGCCCCTTATTATTTTTTAAAAACCGTTCGCGTCAAAATTTTATTCAGAAAGGAAGCTGTGGGAGGAAAGGGTCAGCCAACAGGAAAATATCGGGGTTTTCATTTTCCTTTTGTAGGCTGGCATGGGACAGAGCACCGTCTAGGAAGCTGTGTCAAGAGCACTCACCTCTTGACACTGCTGCTAATAGATGGTTATTACAGCCCATTTTGCTGAGAGCTGAGGTTTGGCTCTGACAGCTGCTCTGGTGATAAAGTGTTTTACCTCATCTAAAAATCATAAACCTTTAAAATACTCCCCTTTGTCTTTCATATTTTAAATTAAACATTGTTGTAAATTTAGTAAGTTAGTTATAAAAACGATATGATTACATAAAACAGAAGCATCACCTTGGTAAGAGATTTATTTTGAAATGTGTGTCTATAAAGTGCCATTACAGGATGGTTTAAAATAAGTCTTAATGCAGATGAACTGACAGTGAGCTCTGAATATTTTTGCACACTGAGCAAACTGTTCATTTACATTAGTGGGGAATCTGGTTCGTGAGAAAAATTCTAATTTTATAATTGATCACAGATTGTTTGCTTTAATTTCATTTGTGTTGTTTTACACCTTTATATAAAGTATATGCCTTTATGTTCTTGTTTCTGTTTGCCTTCCTTCCTTCCTTCCTTCCTTCCTTCCTTCCTTCCTTTCTGCCTCCCTCCCTCCCTTACTATACTTTTACTACATGGAAAATTCTAGTCCAAAATAAAAAAGCCTAATCACTGATTCTAATAGCAGGGGAGAGTGAAGTGTGGAGAACACTCTTCCTCCCACCCATTCAGTGCAAAATTACTGTTGACTTCATAGAAGCAGTACTAGTTTTAAAATTCTCCAAATTAATAGCAAATATTATTTTGTGATGCAAGGAAGATATGAAAAATGTGTATCCTAGTTACAAGTGACAAGTTGTGATATTTTATAGAAACTTCTTGGTGAAATCCCATTCCAAACTCATGAGATATGGAAAATGTCCTTTATTATACCTTCATTATTAACTTGAACAGTGAAATTTTCAGTATTTTGCCATAGTGAATATATAGCTTACTCTGTTGGAACTCTGGAATATCTGTCATTCAATACTCTCTCAAGGAGAATCTGTTCTTTCCACTCCTGCTTTAGTAGGATGACTTATTAATGATACAGAGTACAAAAGAGTATTGAAATTATAGTGTTCTCTCCAAGGCTGTGTGTCTTTGAAAGGATGGAAGATATTCTTTGAAGCAGTTTCATTCATGTTGTGTCAGAAATAGACTTACTTTTTCATGGGCCTGATCCTACAAGTGTTCTAAGCACAAAACGGTTAATTTTATGTACAAGGTGCTTTAGTGGACAAAGCTGTTCAGTCTGTGGATGAGATGTATCATAGAAATTTTTAAGATCAATCTTTTCACCCCGTTGCCTCATTTTCCTGCGTGTAAAGTAAAGCTCATGTCTGGCTAGAAACCTAACTAGGTCAGGAGTAGATTTTTTGAAAATGTGTAAGATCAAGTAAAGATTTACAGTCACGGTTCTACATCGTAGCTGTAGCAGTTCTGCCACAGCAGAACTCCTCCCTGGTTTTTGGCAATTCAACAGTAACACCACTACCATTAAACACAGGGTAGTTCCTTACCAACAAAGAGGCCAGGAAGCAATACAGGTTACAGTCTCAGTAAATGCCAAGACAAATTCCAATAAATGATTTCCTACTCATGTGAATAATGCTGTCGCATCTACTTTGTTTTCTGGAATTTTGATCATTCTTCTGTTTTGAAATACATATGAATTTTAATTTTTTCTTCATATTATTGAGAGTTTCAATCAACAGTTTTCTCAGGATTGCTTGTTTGTTTGTTTGTTTTTCCTTTCTTGCAGTGGCTTCTGTAGTCTTAGCTCTATTTTTGCCTCCAGTATATTTTGCCAGTTTCATATCCACAAGTCTAACCTTCTGTGTTGGAAGAACGTCATAGTCTGTCATTTGTGTAAATAATAGTCTAATAGCTGGTCTATTGAAATTATTTTTAGTGGAAAATTGGGCTCTCTCCAAAAACTGCTGTTGGCAGGGTTGATTCCTCAGTGATAAATGTGGTTACTTGCTGAATTTTCAGGTAATACACTTTGTCTTTTTAATTTTTTTTTGTCCCTCTTTGGGTAGTTTAGTAGCTGTTCTGATTCAGTTTCCACTAAGAAGTAATTTGTCATGTCATTTTTCATTTTAAGGGTTCAGGAGCACATCTGTTATGGCATTTGTCCCTACCCAGAGCGTCAGTGAAGACAACTGAAACCCTTACATCACATTTTTGTGGTCTATAAAGCTCATTAAATATTAAGCCTTTTCTGTGGGTTTCAGTTTGAACCAGATTCCAAGAGTGGTGAAGGAAAATAAAACTTTTACGATTATAGATTTCATAAAGTTTTTATTTCTAATCAAAAGCATGAGCTATGAGGATGTTCATACATGGATAGTAGCATTGTATTCAAGTATAAGAAATAAAATTCTGAATTTTCTCATTGCAGAAAGAAATAAAGTGACTGTTGGGCCATCAGACTGGATGTCAGTATCAGCCACAGGGAAATGGACGAATGCTCCATACTGTTGGAAGGAGCTCTTTGAAATCTTACGAAAGGAGGTAGTCACCTCCACGCAGGTATTCCCATTTTGTGTGTTCAGGCAAGACATCACTACTTTGCAAGTCTGGCTTTGTGTGATTTCTGTTAGGTTTGGTAAGAAGGATAGTTACCCTTAAGGAAAACAGTTAATCTTGGAGACATGAACATCTGTATAGTCTTAATAATACATTCTTAAAGAATATAGATCTGTCTTAAAGAGTGTAGATCTGTCCCAGAGCATATAGATACATCTTAAACCATACAGCTGCTGTGCAGTGGTTTTTAACCTAGAATTGCTTGGTTGATTTTACAGCTTGCTCCCATAGGTGCTCTCACATTTTTAGAAAAATGGTGGAAACAATGCATTTCCTAAAACAACATCTTGTTGACAGAATCACTGTCATTGATACCCAGCCATACTTATGTTTCAAATAAAAAAAAAAAACCTTTTTTTTTTTTTTTTTAAGAAGCATTGCTTCATAGTTTCCATGCAGGAAAGTCTTAGTCCATCAGCATCTCTTTTTTTTTCCCCTATTTTTTTTATTTTTTTGTTTATCAGTACTCGAATAATCTGGTATTCTTAAACCCCTCAGGCAAACTCTTTGGCTTCCTCTGCCTGGCAGATGGGTTTTAGCCATGTATTGTTTCTTAAAATGTTTATGTTGTCACACGTATCATATTTTTCTCAGCTGGAAAAACATTTTTATAGAAAATCCTGTTTGCTGGTTGTCTCAAAGGTTTCAAAAGTGCTTGTACCTTTCAGTTAGGCCAAAAAAATTTTACATGCAGGTATTTTATATTGCTTTGGGCAACATCAAAGCTAAAGCTTAGCAGGTCAAACATCTTTTATGAATGGTGCTTTTTTTGTATGGATATGAAGCTACTTCCATTAAAATAGTCAAAACCCCCAAGAATAAAGATACCTCTCTTCTAAAAATTTTGCAGGGGTTTCTCTCAGATTAACTTGGAAATCATATATTGAACTTTATTTGCAGCTTATTTTAAATTCCTATTCTTGACACATTGGAGGGTTTGTGGTTTTTTAAGATTTCTAAATGAGCTTTATCTACTCCTAGCATCAAATATTACTGGGTTTGGAAGGCAGTGCTTGTTTCCATTGTGTAACACTGATAGGGCCACTTGTGAGTCATTGAGGAAAAAACACCAGAATGTGTTCCCAGTGAGGAAAGCAAAATGCATTAAAAATTGCAAAGGTCCACCACCTCTGTAATGCTTCTGATCTGAAATACACTTTGCATTAGAACTTGTTCTACCTGTGTTAATTATGCACAGTACTAGACACTGAAAGCTGGACCTAAAATAACCGAAAAAGAGGACTTGGATTCAAAGGACATGGGCTGAAACAGACCACGAGTGGAATTTTGCATGATGCTTGAGAGGGTTTTTCTATCTCAGGGAAGTGAAAGAACTTGATGTAAATTAATTCTCAAAGGAGAGTGTGCTGTTAAGGCCAGACTGTTCCCACCCTGAGAAGTAGCCACAGTCTGAATTCCCCTCTGCTGGGTAACTCCAGCTTGGCATGGTTAGATGTATTCTCACATACCACCCTCCAGTCTCCCCAAGGCCTGGGAATTTAAAATTCCTGATTCATGCTACAGTGGGAGCTGCAGCTGGGCTGCAAACCATGCTTGAGTCCTGCTCTGGCTGCATGCACAGGCAGCAGCTGATGGATGGGATCCCCCACAGTTCCTCCTCCCTGCCTGAAGAAGCCTCCTCAGCCAAGTCCCAGTGTGTCAGGGCTGGCGTCCCCTGGCACACGTGGCAGCCAAGTGACAAGCTGTACTTGCTCCTGACACACAGTGTTGGAAGGGTCACACCAGGTGCTCTTGTTGATTCACCAGTGAGTGAAGGAATATCTCCACATGAGCTGGCTCAAATCTTGCTGCTGGCTAGTCAGCAGTGCACAAATCTGGGTTTAATAAACATGGAACCATAAATTCAGACAGGAGCAGGAACTGGCAACTAATGATTTTGACTTTTAGTGGCCTCTGAGCTGTTTGTGCAGCTGTTTGTGAAGCCACGCTGTAAATCAGATCACTCAATCCAGATTTTTAAAGTTCTGTCTAATCTAATCATTTTGAACCAGAATTGCTCCACTGATTAAATTCATGCTCTGGTCCCACAAACAGTTGCATTGGCAAAATTGCAGCACTGGTAGACTGTGATATGCAGATGGTATGGAAAGAAGGAAGGGCGCTGCTGGATTGTAAATTTGTCGGTGGGGACAACATCCCTGCATAATTCTAATCGTACTCTGAACTCCATCAATTTTCACTTTCTGATCCCTCATGCTCAGCCCTTCTCAAACTGAGCCTGTACTCAGGCTTACATGCTTGTTAAGTCTCATCTGTGCAATACTAGATCATTTAATGATAATAAACTGATCAAGGTTCAATATGAACATGTAATTGCATTTCTCTCAAGGTTAGCCAGCTATGAGTTACAGTGTTTAGACCAAGCTCTATCCTGGCTTTTTACTGGAAGCAGGAAGACAGATGATATCAGCTCTAACAGAAAACCATCAGGAGGAAAACCATTCATCAGTCACCTGGTTTTGAGGGGTTTGGGTTTTAAATAACTCTGTACTGTGGGGTTGAGTTTGTACAAAGAATTTCATGCCATTTTGCCATCCAGAAATTAAATTCATTGCATCATGAAATTGCAGTTATATATTGGTAAGAGTAGGCTTTCAGCTTCTCTCATAGGTTATTTCTGAATACACCTGTTGAGTCCAGGGGAAAGGGGATGATTCTTTGTTGAAAGGTGATCTGTAATATTTTAAATTCTTATGGTCTCTAACCAAGAAAGGTCCCCATTTATTTCAGCTGTTGCAGTTAGAAATAAACACATGGGTCTTAGGCCAAAAAACATTACTTAAATCCTTACCCTCTGATGGTTATAGGTGCTGTTTTATACCTTTCATATCCTCACAGATGTAAAAATAATCCCATACACATCTATTCCAAATAAAAAGGTTTTGGCATTTTCTTACCATAATTGAACTGTACTTGCAATTTAAAAAGCAGATCTTCACCTTAATTGTCTTTCCCCTGCTGTATTTCTCTTTATAGTCCTAAAGAAAGAAAAACTGTCTCTAGGTACAAGAAAATGTTAAGCAAGGGAGAGTCGAAGTTAAAACTTGGCAAGAGCTAAAACAAAGAATTTTTCCAAGGAAATGGAGGAGACAGGTCAAATTAATTCCTTATGTAACTCCATTTACCTCAGTACAGTTACAGGAAGGATGAATTTGGTACCTTATACCTCTGTGGTCAGAAAAAGATTTCTGTGATCTCAATCAGCACAGTATAAAATAATAATTCTTAAGAAACAGAACTGTAATTTAAGTCTGGTCGAACTGCCCTTGTTATTTTTAGTCTATTAATATGATTGTAAAAAACAATAGGTCTACAGAACAACAAAAAAAGTCTTCATAAAAAGATTAGTACATGATGATTTGTAGCTTACATCCTTGGTAATGTTTTTTTTTGTGGGAAAGAGGAATTCATGACAGACTGCTAAAATGAGCAGGGACAGCTTCTCTTTCTTGTCAGTTCCAGAAGCTTTTCTCCAATTTCCTGCATTACAACTTCAACTTTTTCCCTCCAATCTCATTCTTCTCCTCTGACCAGCCCTAATTCAAAGTCTCCTTTCCCTCAAGATTCTTTGGGTTCCACTGTGTGTGCAGGGGTCTCTGTGGCTTCTCTTTAGTGATGAGTTTTTTTAGATTTTTCTGCTCAGACAGAAAAATTCAGCCCCTTGGGACAGATAAAGAAGAAATGTTTGGCCTCCACTGGAATTTCTTTTTAGATTTTAAACTTCAATATGTTTAAATTTGAGATGCTTTAAAATAATGCATGTTCACTGTGAGAGCCCAGCCCTCATGTGCCAATCTGTTGTACTCAAGTGTAGCTGTACCCAGAGATGATTTCCACTTTAAAACCGTGTTCTGAAATACCACCCCTGCCTCTCCGCCCCACTGCCAAATTCAGGAAATACTTTCAATATCAATGTTAAGATCTTTTAATACTGTAACATAAAAGTATTCATGCAGTGTAGTAGTGCAATGAAATTTAAGACAACGGTCTGTCTTTTTTATCCTTACCAACTTGCAACTATCAGTTTTAATACAGAGGAAAGTGTCTGTGTATACAAGCATATAAAAGATGTGAAAATACAAAGGCATTTATTGAAAACAGACAAAACCAGGAAGATGATAAAATAGCAGAAGGAAGTGGCCTCATGTATAAAAACTTTTGCTTTGTATAGCAGAATTTATCACTAAAAGCTCAGGCTGGCAAATTGCCATGCTTTGGACTAAACAAGGAATGTAACCTAAAAAAATTTGACTTAGTGTACGAAACACAATAGACACACTTGAAACAATAATGTCCTACAACATAATTCAGTTAAGCATTTTTTGTTTCCTTTTAATGTGTATCCTTATAAGGTTCATTATATTTTCAAACAGCAGAAATCTCATTTGCACAGATGCAAGCTCTCCTCTTTAGGATGTCTGCATCGATCAGGTGTGCCATTCAGCAGCATATGTGAAATTCCCAAATATCCAAAATGAAACAGTGATGGTGGAACTATATTTTGAAAGCAAGTAATTTTATTTCAGAATAGTGGAACTATTAAAGCACGTTTTCTAAAAAGTTATTCACTCTACTGCAGTTTTAAGGCACAAAGCTGCACAAGTAAATGTGGACTGCTCAATGTTTCCACACTGGATAAAGAATATGTTTTTTAAATAGGCTATGTTCTCCAGTTCTTTTTATGTTTGTGGGGGAAAAATTGAAAGCAGTAGGGAGTAACAGTACAGTTATGCCTGAAAGACTTTCACATAGAAGTCTTTGAAATCTGCTGTTGATTGAGAACACTTCAAAAGCATGAGAATCTGGGATCCTTAGTTCAGCTACTGTACCAGCTGAGAACAAACGAATTATTTTCTGCAAGGATGTTCTCTCCCCCTGGCCTGCTAGGGCCTGCACTCTGGTATTCCTGCTGGAAGTGGCATCCAGTAGAACAGGGATAATGAGCACAGCTAAGTTCTCATGACTAACAAAATCATGCTCTTGCTCTTTACTCTGTAAGGCTTTTCCAGAGCTCAGCGGGTATGAAAGACTCCAAACCTGAAAAACAAGATGGCAGATAACTACAATTAAAACAAACAGATAATTTTTTCAACATCTTAATCACATTTGCAAGATAAATACACTGCCGAGTACTAGTTATGTTCTTAAATATTGTCTCATTCACAGTTAAAACCTTTTCATCTTGTTGACAAGAGTGATTATCTGCTCCATACATTAAATCATTCCATGAAGTATTTTTAGGTGTTTCTTATATTTGAATCTCCAGTGTCCTGATTGCTCCTGTGGAATTTCCATATTTACTCTCTACAAAGTACAGTTGCCTGGCAGTTCTTTTTCTAGCTACTGCTTTTTCCTAAAATGGTCTGGACTTGCTGCATAATTTGTACAAAGCTTTCCTTTCTGTAAATGTTTTAATTGTGTTTTAGGAAAGCTGAGTTATTCTGATATGAATTAAAAAGAGATAAATTCTTCGTATTCTTCAGCTAAAATAATGCTGCCTTGAACTATCAGAAAGGAGATAATATTGGTTTTATTAGATTATGAAACTGCAAGTAGTGACACATAAAGGCAGATGAATCAGTATTATCAGAAATCTAAGCTGCTAATCAATAAATTATGTTAGTCCAGGATGCTGACCATAGACAACAGCAATGAGTAAAGCAGTGTCTTTATCGCAGTGGGCTTTTGGAAGGTCTGTATTAATTCCAGAATAATACAACAGCAAAGAAAGGTGTGCTTTTACCATGCCTAATGCAGCACCTACGGCTGCACACTTGGGGTGTGTTTCCATTCTTTCTACTGCACTTTTAATCATTTATGGAAAGCACTCAAGCAGAAATTTATCCTTGATTTAAACAAGCAGTTATTAATGCATGTGTATGTTTATATATAAGTGTTTATCTATAGCTATTACATGCAGTCAGGAAAACTACAATTGCGTATTTTATGTTAATGAAATGGTTTTTTATCTCTAGCTCACAATATTAGAGGTGTGCTGGGAGCATGGTGAGCAAAAGGCTCCCTGAATATTGCTGCAAAGCTGGTTGGACACCCTACCCTGGTTTCAGTCTGGTTTTGAACAGAGGCCTGTCCGTCACATTCAGCACTCACTGGAATAACGGGAATTCTTCCATTTCCTCACAGAGCCCCTTAGTCAAAGGTCAGACACAAACTCCACCTCGGAGTTTAGAGTCTGCCTCATTAAAACAATGTCTCCTCCCCTTCTGCTAACAATCAACAGTTGTTTAACACTTCTGTAGTTCTTCTTTACCAAGATAACAACAGCAGCTTGTCATGTAATATTCTCCCTGAATTATTGAATTTCGTGTTGATCGGGCTGTCTTCTGTTCGAAGTGGAAATTGCAAGGAGACACTATTACTGCTCTGACAGTAAATGCGTCAGTCATAACACTATTTAGAATAAGTGGGCAAAAGAGCTGTGGATTCTTCCTTACAGTGACAAGAAATTATACAACATAACAATGTTTGTCAGATTAATTTGAAAAAATAATTTATTGTTATTTAAACTGTGATAAGAAAAGGTGCTCTGAAAATACACCCATTTCTTCTAACAGCCTAATTTCTTGTAAGGACTTTCTAATTAATTTTGGTGTGACTTCATTAACTCACCATTTCAAGAACATACTCCAATATATTTTCTTGACCAGTAGTAGTAGATAAAAATACTAAAATTATGTCTAACTGCAGCACCAACATCAAGTAAAGTAATACAAGACCCAGGATATCACAATTGAACAATGTGTAGCTGAGAAAGAAAAAAATTAGAATTTAGTACTTCAGGAAATAAAAAAGTTACACTTCCTTTGCATAAAAAGCTTTAATAACCTTGTTAACAATTACTTTGAGCAGTTCACATGAGAATGTCTAAGATTAAAAAGCAATAGTGATTTTATAGCTATGTAAAAAGTCTTACCAAAAGCTTTTATCAATTTAATCATTCAAGTAAAGTAGAAAATTTTACCATTTTATAAACTAGAATTCTGAGGCGTTTTCTCTTAGAAGACCATCCATATGCTATAACTTTAGACATGATGTATTTTATTTTTATAGTTCTCAGTTGGTAAATGCTGTCTCTTTTTTACAATATACACTTAGAGATGGCTTTTCTATGAAGAATACAGTATTTGGAATGTATGCAATGAATTTCAAGGCCCTTCAGGAACATGATATTGTCCCAATTTGAACGGCTGGGAAGATTCACATTGACTCTGCTGTGGGTAGGCCTGCACTTTTAACCCAGACTAAATTTAATGATATTCCCGTAAATCACCAAGTCCAGGCATTGAGCTCAGCTCTCACAGGCAGATCCTCAGCTCCAGAGCTCTGATTAAGTCAACAGGGCTAGACATCAGTACTGATCTTGTGTGATTGGATTACAGGATTGGAGCTGTGATTTGTCCTACTGAAACCACTCTAAGGTACTTAAACAGATAAATCCTACTATCAGATTTCTTTTCGTATTGATTACACCTTCTGAAATGCAAAAAAAAAAAAAAAAACCCCAACCAAAAAACCCCAACCTTGCTTTTTCCGTCATTCTGCGTTACAATAAGGTGCACATAGGCCTGGAAGGACAACAGAAGTACCTCTGGGGGAATAATAGTAAAAGTGGGATTTTCCTTTTCCTCAAAAACGTCGTAAAATACCTGTGCTTTTTTTATTTCCTCTGAGCCTGTTTCCAGTCCTTAATGAACCCCCCCTCCCTGTATGAACTGAACTATATGACAGTTCCGGTTATAAAGGAAAATCAGATTATGTCCAGGTTGCCTCCTGTCTCAAGTTTTAATTCTTACCTTCTCATCCCATATTTCTGCCAAAATGACCAATCAAACTAAACCAGGATTATGTTCAAAGCACTTTTTAAAAACTGGTTGGTCTTTCTGTTTTTTCTCCATGAGTTTATGCCTTGCTTCTCAGGTTTATATGTTGGGTTAAGAGGAATGATCTCGTGTATCACATTATCTTATCATGGCTGGAATATCTGCTAGGAGGCAGAAGTGCCCTCCCAGGCAGATCACCTGCTGAATTAAACAAGCACATGTGAATAACAAAGATTTACCAGAGATATTTTCACTTACAAAAGCACCCTTTTATACTAACAGTAGTAACAATAGCCATATACAAAATAGAACCCAACCTTTGAACGGTGCTGTTTCCATAGGAGCCTTCAGAAAAACCACTTCCTATGTGAGGAAGGAGAAACTGCTCAAAAATCCATTCAGGAACACCTACAATTCCTCATGCATACTTCATGACAATATATTAGAATTAACTGTAAATTGAGCAAGTAGCAAAAAAAGCTTGATGAACTGACTGTAACAAAATATCCAGTGATGAAAAGCTCTGCAGACTTCTGCCTGCCAGTATTGGCAAGTAAGTAGTTTAGCTAAATAGAAGGAAAGCAGAAGATACAGCTATCAACTGCAAACGAATGATTATAAACCAGAAAGAAAATGTGAGGAAGAGCTCTGAAAATTATGATTGACAGTGACAACACAGACCAGACAGCTTTTATTTTAAGCAACAGATTGTTGGGAACATACACCGTATATCAAAGTGAAGGACTTGAAACTTGCTATAGTCTGTACAGATGTTCTCACTCAGAAAGCAGCTAGAGGGAACAGAAGATAAAAGAAGGCTGTCCAACTTCAAAAAAGGTTTGAATTTTCATTCTGTTTTTGCGCTAGTCTGTGATTTTCAGCATGATAGAAAATTCAGCATCAACAAACCTGACCTAAAGTGAGAAACACCTGAAGGGGGTTCAAGCGAACCCTTAAGAAGGTGCTATACAACATCATAAAATATTTTTTGTTGTTTTAATCTTAAATGCTTTGACATTGAAGGAGGCAGAAGTTGGAAATGCTGTAACGACTCCAGCTCTGGAGCAGGTCATACGTGCTTGCAGTCAGCCTGCAGTACTTGCAATGCAAGGCTGAGATCTGAGAGACGATTTAGGAATCCCTGCTGTAGGAAAGATTTTTTTATGATACAAAGCAAGACAGGATTAGTGAGCTCAGAAGGGTTATTTGTGAATAACTTCCAGCTAAAGTGATTAAGGGCTTCAGCCACTAGCCCCAGAAAAAAAAACAACAAAGAGCATCAAAAACATCCTGCTTGTCATTGCTGCTGGCTTTTTGTTCAATGAGCAAGAGGTCTGTGTTGGTTTTGGTCCTTTGCCCTTGGGGACACTTTTAACAAAACATAATACTTGAAAGAATTCCAAAATGTGTTTGTTTTTTTTTTCTTTTCTTTGAACTACGAGGTTAAAGATAAATAAAGGAGTATTTTGATATGTGTAAGAAATACTTGTGATAACAAATAGACAAAGCACTTCCTAACGTTCAAGACTTACAAGGGCTTTTTACAAACACACCAGAGTTCTTGATAACAAGAACCTCATCCAATATTTTCTTTTTTGATGGAAGGCAAAGCACTCCATCCACTTTTAAAAAATCATCTCTTTAAGAAATGTGAGTATCTTCAGCAGAATCTGTGGTACATATGTTTGGTTTGAGGTTTTGGGGTTTTTACATTTTAAGCTGCTATAGTATCTGCCAGAAAAAGCAAGAGCTAAGAAACATACTGAAGAGATAAATGTTGTGATGAGTGTAAATTGCAAAAAGCTTCCTCCGGCAATCTCAGATTTGCAGAGAGGAAATTGGGGATCCTGTACAGATGAGTTGCTCTTGCAGAATTTTACAGTATGAGATGAACAAAGAGAATACCACAAAGTCATAGGCCACCAACTTGAATCCAACTTCAAAGCATTTCAGATCCTAATAGGAAGGGATTTGGATATGCACACAGTGGCATGTCTATTCCTGAGTTTATTTGCGAAAGTATTCAGAGTTCTTTAATATTCCCCATTGCAGGTATCTTGCCCAGTTATAGAAATGTATATAAAGCTACTGATAAACCATCTGAATGTAATGACAATGCGAGTAATTAAGGCTGCATCACATCACCGTCACAGTGGGTGGCTGGAACATCGTGGACAGCCAAAGGTTACAATTTACTACTTCAGGATCTGCCATACAAATTCCAAAACCATGAGGAACCTACAGTGATGTGCAGGGAGCACTGGTAGCACTTCCTTAACCATGGAGGTCTAACCACAAGCCAAAACTTTACAGAACTTTATTAGATTATTATATTCAGTTTTGTCCCCCCTCCTTTTTTTCCTGTTTAAATGCTTGTTTTGAGGGACAATGTGGTCTCAGCATTCATCATTAAGAATGATACCTTGTTTTGTTCCTGGAAACACACATCTCTCAAATTGTATCTCTGAAAAAAGCCACCCCTTGTCTGACTTCACAATGTCAGAACCGATCTCTAAGTACACCTGTACAAGTGAAAAACTGTGATGAGAAGCACCAAAACCAGCTCTTGTCTTTTAAAAAAGCTTTTTATTTCTGTTTTTAAATAGCTTGACAAAACCCATCCATTGGTACTCTGAGTTCAATTGTAAACAGGTACAATACATTACCACTGTGTACTGGTTTTGTACATTGACCTATTTGCAGTGACAATGCATAAGACAAGTCAAACTGAAATGCACTGTACTAAGATGTACTAACAATGCCACAACTGAAAATACTCCAAAGACTGATGTGTAACTCCCTCCTGTGGTGTGAGCGAGCAGCATCGCAGTCAGCGGCTTCTGGCAGCTTGGGGAGCACTCCCGATATTCCAAAGTCTCTATTCAGGTTTCAAGTCTACCGTGGAAACTTCTCTGCCAAGTTAAAAGTGTCACAATACATTTTTAAAATACATACAAAGTTGTAAACATCTTTCTCTGGAACAAAAAAATAAAACGGTTTGTGCCAGCCTTCTCCACCTCCCACATTGCAATAAAAAAAAAAAATAATTAAAAAAAAATAGGGCCAAAGACCAAGGCCATAGACTAAAATTGTTCTGCAGGGATGACATCACAGTTTACAGGAAGTATTGAGTATCAGCATTGAAAATTAGTCACCATCAGGGAGCAGAACACATTTTCAAGAAATGGTTTCACTCAATTTCAAGTGATGAATCAGGCACTAAATATTACATTTCCCTACTTTTAAAAACAAAAGCCTAAATTACATTTAGGTATTATGTTTGATAATAACTAAAATTGACTAGAAACAGAAAATTAAACACTGATACTTTCACAAGTTTGGGTTTTGATCATTTTTGCTGTCAGGTTTATACAGATCTTCCATGAAGAGGGAAAACATTTGCAAAACAGACTATACGTATATAGAGATCACAGAAATAAAGTTGATCTTTTCAAGGCAGATTTTCTTTGTGGAAGTCCCTCTGGTCATTTTCTAAAATGTTACAGCTTTTAAATTTATTTCATCATTAACAGTGAAGTAACTATCTTAGTCTGAATCTTGTATCACTAATTCCAAAAAGACTAAGATAATTGAGATTCTGGGATGCAGTAGAGGATTAATTTTGGACTACAATAGGATTTGCTTTGCCCAGTGTAGGCTGGTAAAGGATAGCATTATTCTAGCACTTCTGTATTTATTATTCTTGTTTTCACACTGTCAGGAGATTGATATCTATGACCTTGTAATTTATGTGTGACAGTTGATCATAAATATCAGTATTTTCATAGGCAACATTTGATTTAAAGTTTTATCAAATGCAGCTCTTCCTTGAGGATTAGAGGCTCTGCTGTCCAAAAAAAAGGTTCTCTCCTGTGCCCCCAGTTACTGGCTGTGCATCACAGAAACAAGTGTCAGAACACATTTTATTCTGTGCACTCTTAGGGAAAAAAAGTTTGAAAATATTCACGTGAATGTACTCTTTTATTTTTTGAAAAGTTACGCTGTTTAAGGTCTGACCTTAATGTATTTTGTAAGCCCCAAATTCTAGCTGCGATTCTCAGCTGACAAGAGATACCACATATTCAAACTAAATATTGGATTTTAATTAAAGCAGCTGTTTTGCAGAGAAAAAAAGCAGAAATATGTCACAATGACTACCTTTTGCTCTGTCAGTTATACCACCTGTCATACACCCTAATGAGAGGCTGTGGACTCTTGCATCTCTACATGGTTACTGTCAATTTGTTGTGCATAATTAATTACAGAACAATGTTTCTGAGGTCGAACAAAGTATCAGCATATGCTTATGCTGAGAAATTATAGGGAGAGAAATATATGTAAGACCAGGCCATAAAAACAAAAGGAGCAACCTGACAATAAGATTATATATTTGGAGAGTACACACAGGCTTGCTTCTTCCAAAAATTCAATGTGTATACCTATGAGGGGCAAAGGTGGAGAGAAGGAGAAAGGAAGCAAACTTTGGCATTAAGAAAGTGCAGTGTTTACAGTCCTAAAGGTAACTTTAAAAAAAGGGAGAAAAACAAACAACAAACCACCAAACCTCAAACAACAGCAAAACCAAACCCAACACTGAAAAAGCAAAAGGCTCAGAACTGTCTACAGCTAGAACTGTCTCCTGTGCAGGATGATGCAGACACACGATTGCTGAGATTGCACTGGCTGAAACCACACGGAGAAGTAACACCACCATCTCTACTGCATTTTGCACTGCAATGTCAGAAAGTAAATAAGCGTTTGCGTAAGCATCCCAACATCATACTGTGGTAAAACACTTTTTATCTACATGCAGAGCTCTGTGCACACACATTTAAAAGTATATTTTCTTCTCAAAGCAGTACACCATATAGTAAATTTTCACTCAAGTGTAACTACTAGGAAATTCTCTTAAATATTGAGTATTGTCTTACTTCTTTTCTAATGGCAGAAATAAAACTCTTTGCTATGTAGTGCAGGAAGGATCTGGACACTAATCAATGAAATTTCAGAATGCACAAGTTGTTTAGTAGAACCCTGACATTTTGCTTAGAAATAACCTTTTTCTAGAGCAGGATGAGAGACAAAAATACAGAAATACAAAGGCAACTCCCGGTTGAGTATAAAGGTCCCTTACCCCTACTAAGAATGCTGTTTTTCTGTACTATAATAATTATCTGAGCCCTAACAGCACATTAACTCAGGAAAGCTTTCCACACTGGACATAGTGAAGCCGTGAAATTCCACACAAACTGGTTCTTGGCCAAGACACCCTCCATCTTTTGAGATGAGTTAATATCAAAACATCTGTAGGAAGAGAACAGTGGCCTAAACCATGTAGTGTTAGGTTTCTCTGTAGTTTCAAAGGATGGATGCCATCCTTCAGGTTCCCTATTCTCCCTCCAGACAGGAAAAGCATTTCAACATTGTCTCTGTCAGGGCAGACAGTTCTGTTAGTGCAAGAACAGCGCTTTCAGTCCATGGCCTTCCCAGGCTTAAAGTGCAGTATATTACATGAGATTTTAACATATCAAACTATCCTTTATTTCAATTTCAGAAGGAATGTTCAAGTTAAAATTACCTTTTAGGTTTTAAGCAAGAAAATTCAAGGCAAGGTACATAAACTATCTTAAAATGGATTAAATCCAGTCATTTAAGACGTATTCTTTGTATCTTATGTTCAATATACATATAATACACAACGAGTATCCATCATTTCACTTAGCTGTATTGTATTTAAAGTGATCCTGTAATAAGTGATGAAAGGCCACGCACTCAAACAAGACTTTGCTTAAAACAGGACTCTGAGCTGCACTGTGATACGTAACACAATTCAATATTCCAAGACCTCGTCCTGCATAGGCTTGTCATCGATAAGGAGAAAACCCTTGGCACTCTGCTGTACACACATTTAAATTCTTATTTACTGGTGGTGTCTCTGATGTTTCATTCCCTCCCTTTAAAATCACCATGAAAAATAGGTGCATTAAAAACTGGACTGATGTTTTTATGCCTTTAGCTACTTCTCTTGCCTATTAACCTGACAATCTCACCTACAAGTTCTTGTATAGAACCATGGCGCCCAAAACATGTAGTTCCCAAATGACATACAGCAGAGAATGTTCCAGGCCAAACCAGTCAGCTGCACAAACAAGGTCTCAAGTGACAACTGCAGGTACAGCTGTGCCAGTTGATCCTTTGTACAGGAAGTCCAAGCACTCAGATTTTGGGTGCAGGACTGTGTTCATGCACAATTTAAGATAAGGCTCACCCTACAGGGAGAGTATGGCTGTACCTATGGAGCTGCTTAGAGAGATTAATACGGAGTTGCACAAGGTTGTCTTTAGCAATCAAGCCACTTTAAACAGGCCCCAACCCCTCCCTGCCTTCATTCCTCTGCCCTCACCTCTGCCAAGTGTTCTTTGGGTCAAGATACAGACAGGCAGCAGCTGAACACTGCAACTCCAAGCCACAGACGTTTGGAGAAGTGTCTTTGTTTCTGGTGTTCTGGGATTCCAGACGCACATTGCTTCAGGAATCGTGAACCTCTGCAATAGCACGTGTTAACTTGTTTTAATACCACTCACTGCAAGGCTGATCAATTCCAGCAGTGGAGATGAGAGCTGAACTAAGAGGGAACTGCTGCTGTCAGAGTACTTACAATACATAATCCAGTATTATTTTGGGGCTTTCCGTTACTTCATGACAGGTAATTGTGTGGTCAAAAGTCTACAAGTTAAACAATCATTTAAATACACACCAAGGAAAAAGTTATTTTCTAAATTAAAGTAAGTGGCTTTTCATCTATTTTAGCATCCAAAAGAAACAATCAGCCAATGGGGCTAATGAAAACACAACATATCAGTTAACATAAAAAGTAATGTATCTTATTTTCAGCACTCAAATACGATTTAAAAATTCCAACATTTCTCCTGGTAACACTGATAACCATCTTCTCCTCTTCATAACCAAGCACATCTCTACACATGTGTGCTAACAGCCCCATAAACACCACACTGGGAACTCTACTGGCTTTCCAGGTGACTTCGGGTCAAACTAAATGCAACATCAGTTCCTCTCTTTCCAAGATAAAGAAAGACCAGCTGGCAAAAAGGATACCTCGTGTGAGATCACTGGCACGGCTTTACTCCCCATTAAGTCCTCACTTTTAAGTCACGGTGAAGGAGAAGCTGAAAATGCATCCTAACTCCAACACCAATATCTCCCTCTTTACGTGAACCTTCAGAGCACATGAAGCCCGTCTCAGCAATGCCCTTGTAGAGAATTTTGGACATTGAGTTCAAAGCTTGGCCTACTGCACAATGAGTTCCTCCACTGAAGTGCCAACAGCAGCCTGTTCCTCAAAATCGTGTTCACCAGCAGCTCTACGGATTCCAGCATTCTTGCCCCATTCTTTGGCAAACCTCTTTGTCAGAAGCCTGTCCCAAAGCCAAAGTCAACAGGCCCAGAAGTTATTACTGTACTTCAGCAATAACAATCACTTTTTAAAGGAAAAAAAATTGTTTTAGAAAGTTGTTTACAGTGTCTATTGTAGCACAATAAAGCTCACAAGATACTGTTAAATTAGAGCAGTACCATCCTTTCCCTGGAAAGGCACACTGCTGAGAATTATCCTGTATTGAACACCACCCTCGCAACAGCCTTCCAGTTCAAAGTGTTTTAAGGACTGATGTATTAGCTGCTGTTGGATTCAGAGCAGGAATTCAATTCTACAAGAAACAAGTTTCATTGGAAATGGTTATAAATAGCAGTAGCCAGAACACTCCACTAATACAAACTCTAAAGAAAACAAAGGATCTGTGCCAATCAAATGGGGTTCTAGTTTAGTGTTAACAGCAGACCTGCAGAAGTCCCAAGAGTCTGAAGATTATGAAGTTCTTTACACTCAGATGCAGCTGTTACTTACAGAAAAAAAGTCCCTATTCTTCCAACAGCCAGTTTAACTAGCAATTACACAACTATAATTTTTACTTCAGCTATCTACTTCTCACTAAAACTTGAATGTAACCTCGTCTCTTTTATTTTCTGCTAATATTAAAAATAGTAGTTATTAAAATCTCAGTATTTTTTTACCTTCACTACTGCATACCAGAGACCTGCTAGTGCAAAAGCTAGCACAGAGATTACTAGCTGTAGGATGTGAAAATTTTTAGTCACGTATTGTATATTCAAAAGCACTTGCTCGTATCCAAGTGTTTGCTCTGAAGATACAAGGTTTAAGTAACAAAGAAAAAAACACGGTTTCTGGTTGTTTATAAGTCCCATAGCATAGCTGTTCAGTGAGGCAACTGGATTAGAACAGGGATCAGGAAGTCCACCAAGCTCCAGTGCTTTAAAAAATGCAAACTGCAATTCATTCTCTTTGCTACTGCTCATTTCTAATTCCAGAAGCCACAAGTTTTTATTATACTGCAAATTTCCCAGCCAGAATTGTGCAAAACATACAAAGATGTCTCCTGGGCAGCATGAGCTGAAGTCTCCAGAAATGCTACAAGCTTCTTCCAGCCAGCCTGTTACTGAAATACGACCGATGCAGTGAGAAACCCTATCGAGACCTTCTCTCCCAGAAGAAAAATGCAGATGAAATGAATCCTTCCAAGGAGCAGCTGCACTTGAGTTCGTCCCTGCTGATTCACTGAAACTCAGAGGCATTTCCTTGCCAACAGAAGGCAGAGGTATAAAATTAAAGAGAGAACAATTCCTGGTGTTATATAATTCTTGTAAACTGCTACTATGATGTTGAGAACTGTCCGACATGGAATGCACGTGTGTCAGGTGAGCTGCTGGCTTGTGATGATCTGGGCCATTGTCACATACTCGTTTCTGGGTAAAATCTTCTTTCTTCATAGTCCTAGAGCACACGAGCACAGCTTTGCTGCTTCACAACAGGCTGGATTTGAAGAAGAGTGTGACTGACTCTAGTGCAAGCAGCACACCAAGTCACAAGTCAGTGGATCTCAATATGGACCTAAAGAGAAAAATGCAGGAGATTATTACACTGATATCCCAGTTTCCTGGTTCCCAGTACATTGAACCAAAAAGAATTAACAATCTTTCACATAAAGAATAACCCAGCTACAGAAAGTAACAGTTGTCACAACAGACAAGTCTCCCTACAGGCTGCCTGAGCACATCCAGAGGGGTAGGAAGTATATCCAAATGCCAGCTGCCTTCTGTAGTTTCAGTTTAATCTGCTACAAGCTCTCTTTCGGTGACAGGCATGAAAGTGAGTCAGCAAACGAGCAGCCAGAGAGATTTGCTGTGTAACAGCAGCATTTCCCTTAACCAATACAAACGCAGGCTGGGACTGATTAGAGGCTTAACATGAAAGGTTAATATTAAAGTAATCCTCCTGTAAACAGAAGGGCAAGCTGAAATCAGGCACACAGCACTGAAAATCAACAACGTACCGCGAACAGCTTCCCGGAGGGAACTGGTCAGACTGGCTGCCCCAGCACAGTTAGCGGGTATCAGCTGTAGCACAGTCAAAGGACAGGCTGGGGGTGTTCCAGGAGAACTATTCTGTACCAACACTGATAACGAGACAAGGCTTTCTCAGCTACCAAGGTTACTAAGCTACGTGTACAGCTCCTGGTCATGTGGCTCAGTTTCAAGCTTCAGAATTGTAGGGCAAATCCCAAAAACAAAAATAGGAGATGTCACATTTTGACCTCTTCCCATTTCAAATTATCTTTTTCAAGTCACAAACTCCAACCAGACTTGTCTTTCAACACTTGGCCACTGGCTAGATGTCAAAACTTTCATTACAGCTATGTTTACAAGAATAAAGTGTCCAATCCTTGGCTAGAACAGATGTTTGCAGTGACAGTGCATAGCCTGCTTCTGTTGCCAGTTAAGTCAACAGTAAATCTTTCATTTCATCACAAAAACAATGAAACTTCAACCCTACAACAGGTCAAAGCTGTGTTACAGAGTTCCACGTTTTGTAGAAACAGGCTCAAAACAGGAGACATGCAAATTTCATCTGAACCATTTCTTTCATGCAATAACATTGGTATTTAAAACTTTCTGCATTTTCCCTGCTAAAAATGTTCTTGATTTCAAAAAAACCCAATAAACTGATGAAGGAAATTGTTTTCTTCGCTCTTTACAAGGTGTCAGGAAGATGCTATCGAAGTGCACATATTCATAATTTATTCCCAGCATTTAAGTCAACCATGGCTTAGGAACAGGAACAGGAACGGGGAAGCGGCACGTTTGCTGCTAACACGCAGAGCGAGCAGCACCGCGGGGCACTCACAGCTGGGCACCGGCAAGGACGGGGCTCCGGGGCTGCATCCGTGCGGGACCCAAGCGACAGTGCCCCGGTGACACAGGGCAGGGCACAGCCCCCGCCCCGGCGCAGCGACGGGCACCCGTCCGGGCGCGCTCCGCCGTTATCCGGGGAGCGGCTGCGAACCGCCCCCGGGCCCGGCCGGTGACACCGGGACGCGAGCCCGCCCCGGCCCCG
>VYZT01041623.1:0-12481 GCA_013400735.1 Pomatostomus ruficeps | reverse complement strand
AAAGTTTCTGAAAGCCTCTGTGCCTTCCACTCTGAAGGAACCTGCTCCAAAAATCCAGGAGAACTGCAGGGGGAACAATTGCATCTGGATCTTCCTGCTTCCTGAAAGACAGGGATTTTCTGCCACTTTTCTGTCTGGCACAAATCATCCTATCCAGTAAGACTGGCACGAACATTTGCCAGAATTTTCCTTCTTCTGAGTTTTTTTTAAGGTTTCCTCCTTTGTTCTTTTTAAATTTTTAATCCGCGCTCAGACTTTCAGAGGGGAAGGAATATGTTCAGGAATACATTCAGCATCTTTTACAGAGACGCTCTCAGCACCAAGCAGGAGGAATTTATCCAGCCCAAATTTAGGTTTTCTCGGGATGGGGCTGTGGGGAATTTTACCTTGGTTTCGCGTTTTTTATCTTATTTAAAAGAGGGAGTGAATCCCCAAACTGAGGACTGCGGTTTGGTGCAGGATCTGTGGCTTGGGTGCCGTTCCTGGGAGTCTTCTGGGGGTGTTTTAGGATGTGCTGGTCCTGGAAGAGGACCCAAACCTCCCTCTACTCACCCCAAAACTGCAGAGCAGCGGTGGGAGCTGCTGGTTTGGCCTGGACGGGGATTTTTCCCCGTGACACCACCCTGACCCCAAGGTTTGGGCTTGTTCTGGCCTCTCTGCTTGGGTTCTCTGCAGATTTATAAGGATTTTTTTTTAAAATTTCAGAGCTTTCAGGGATTTTGGCTTCTTTCACAAAATGCTTTCCTGATGTCCAGCGCTGCGGTGTCCTCCCGTGAAGGATGGCAGCTTTAGGCTCATGCGGTGCAATTAACTCTTATTGCCGTTAATTTGGGAATTCTGGGTAATTTCCTGACTTTAACTGATAATTTAAGAATCCTCAGCTTTGGGGTGTTAAACTCAGCTGGTAAAGAAATTATATTTGAGAAGAACAAACATCTTTTAATTCATTAAGAATATATTACTGATATTTATTTTTTCCCAGCTCTAGTTACAAATTAATTTTTAAATGTGTCAGATTTATGTAAATCACAAGAGCAAGCAAAGTTGGGTCGTTAATTATAACAAACCCTGGGAACATTTATTTAAACCTCCAAATTAGGACATGATTCAATTTGAATTATCCACCAACAACTCCGTGGTTTTAGGGCAGCCCAGGTGAGACATTTTTGGGGTCGTTTCAGTGGGTGAGAGCCCTTCAGAGTGGCAATTTGAATTCAGAGGTGGAGGAAGGTGAATTCAAAGCTCTGATTGATAATGGTGAAATAATAACAATGTGAGATACGGACAGAAAAACGCAGCATAATGTGAATTTCCGGAGCACAGAGTGCAGGAGGTCAGGACGTGGAAAGCAGAGGAGCTCCTGTTCCAGCCCCAGGGCGGGAGGTCAGGCACCTTTGGAGGGATTTTGGGGAGCCGGGGCCAAGCAGGCAGCACTTGAGGCAGCAGAAGGTCGTGGTCACCGCCGAGCGACGCCTGGCAAGGGCTGAATAAACCGGGCAGGGCCGGGGGCGCCGCCAGGAGCTGCGGCGAGGATTCGATTAAACGCGGACACGCTCCAGCAAACAGCTCCTGCTCAATGGGGCCGTTCATCCGCGCCTGGAGAGGAGAGGAGTTCACCCTGGCAGTGGAAAATGCTCACTCGGAGCCCGGGACAGCGATGTCGCTGCGTGAATCTGCCTGTTCTCCTCCTTGGTGGCTGGAAAAGGACGCTGAGTACTGATCAAATCCCAAAATTCCCCCGTGGCTCAGTGCTGTGGACCCCCTGGGCTGGAATTGTTCACCTTGCACTCTTGAAAACACAAAACACAACTACAGAGTGCACGATTTCACTGTGGAAATTGGAAATATTCATTTGCAGCCTGTGAATCTGCGTGAATCTGCCTTTTCTCCTCCTTGGTGGCTGGAAAAGGATGCTGAGCACTGATTCAAATCCCAAAATTCCCCAATTTTTTGATCATCTCTCGTGGCTCAAATTCCCTGGGCTGGAATTGTTCACCTTGCACTCTTGAAAACACAAAACACAAGTGCAGAGTGCACAATTGCACCGTGGAAATTGGAAAATATTCATTTGGAGCCTGTGAATCTGCGTGAATCTGCCTGTTCTCCTCCTCGGTGGCTGGAAAAGGACGCTGAGCACTGAATCAAATCCCAAAATTCCCCAATTTTTGATCATCTCTCGTGGCTCAGACCCCCCCGGGCTGGAATTGTTCACCTTGCACTCTTGAAAACACAAAACACAACTGCAGAGTGTACGATTTCACCGTGGAAATGGAAAATACTCATTTGGAGCCTGTGAATCTGCGTGAATCTGCCTGTTCTCTTCCTCAGTGGGTCAGAGAAAGTGGCTGGAAAAGGGCATTGAGCAGTGATTCAAATCCCAAAATTCCCCAATTTTTGATCATCTCTCGTGGCTCAGACCCCCCCGGGCTGGAATTGTTCACCTTGCACTCTTGAAAACACAAAACACAACTACAGAGTGCACGATTTCACCGTGGAAATGGAAAATACTCATTTGGAGCCTGTGAATCTGCGTGAATCTGCCTGTTCTCCTCCTTGGTGGGTCGGAGAAAGTGGCTGGAAAAGGACGCTGAGCACTGATTCAAATCCCAAAATTCCCCCATTTTTGATCATCTTCCGTGGCTCAGGCCCCTCTGGGCTGGAATTGTTCACCTTGCACTCTTGGAAATGAATAACACACGAGTGCAGAGTGCAGGGCTGGTTGTGGAACCTGTTCTCGGTGTTATTTCTGGTCGCTGGCTGCGGAAACCTCCTGCCCAGAGCGTGTTTTCTCAGGTGTGGTGTCGGGGGGTGCGGTGGGAAGCGCCGCACTCAGGGATTGCCACGGACGTCACCTCAACTCCCATTGTCCCACGGCAACATTGGGGAAGAAACTCAAATTTTGATGGGAAAACCCAACGATTTTTGGTGTGTAACACCACAAAACTCTCCCAGTTCCACGAAAATAGTCCTACTAACTGTGCTGTCACATGTGGGATATCCAAAAAAAAAAAAATTATGAGTGCTCGTGTTTTGTTTTATTTTGAGCGCTCGTGTTTTGTTTTATTTCGAACACAGGTCCCACGTGATGTTCTGCAGCGTTAGAATTCAGCTGCTAAAATATTCCGGAATATTCAGCCCAGTGGGATGCTGTCACTCATGCTCTGGCAGGCGGTGGGACAGCTGAGAGGTGACCGAAAGGCTGCTGCCAAACTCCTCTTTCACAGCAAATACACCCTGAAAACGGCATTGAGCAAAAGCAAATTTGGCTGTGGTTCAGCTCGTTCGAGTACATCCCTCGTTCCGATCCCGTTCCTCTGTGGGTCACGTTGGAGCTTTGCAATCCTTGTGCCAAAATCCTGCGGTTTTCGTTTCTGTTCCGTGGGGAACGTGATTGTCGGGTTTGAGTAAATTGAATTAAATTAGGATCAATGTTAATAAAGGGTAAAAGCTCTGTGTTCCCCTTAGAGGAAATTTTACAACAAAAATCCTGGGAATTTGGGATTTATTTCTGTCACATGGAACTGGATGGTGGTGCTGATGGAGATGTGGACACCAACACTGAATCTTTCAGCTTTTAGTGCCGAATTAATTAATTAATTAGGAGACTTCCGTACATATTGAAAGGATCAAGGCCAGAAGAATTAAGAGGCAACAAGAAATCGAACAAATTTTATCTCCCTTAAAACTGAAATGTTGGATTTCAGAGGAAGATCATCAAGGCTCGTTATGTGTCATCTTTGTGTGATAAATGCATATAAATGATGATTTTTTATGTCAATAATAGCTCAGGAGATACTGAACAGGTCGGGATTACTTGGCATGAAGTAACAGCTCCCCTGGCCTCTGGTGGTTTCAGCGAATTTTAAATTGCGACTTGAAATGCTGAGGAAGTTTCAAGGGATGAGGAGGAGGCAGATATTTCGCTGTTGGGCTCAAAAAATGTAAATAAGATGAGTGGAAAAACGGTAATTTCTTAGCCTGTGCGGTGCAGAAATATATCAGTGAGACAGACTGATAGATCATCAATTAATTTTTGACATCGGGGAATTACAATTTTGTCAAATGTCATTTCTAGTCAAATTTCAGGTTTGATTCACAAAGTGACGTTGATGTAACTGCAGAGTTTTTAAAAAACCCCAGAGCGATTCAAGCTGCGGCAACTCGTGGGAAACGAGGGTTTTATTGAACCAGCACGGCCCTGAGCGATCTGAGGAATCCCGATGGGACGGTTTGCAGGCGTGGACACGGAGAACCGGTTTTTAACCCCGGCCTTTTTGAATTTTTAATGAGAGCAGCAATTAATTATTGATGGATGCTCGGCTGCCAGGTGGGAGAGGGGAGAGGTGGGAGGGAGCAGAAGGCTCTGGTGACGTTTTTTGTGGATGTCTCTTGTGCTATATGGACACAAACACACGTAGCCGACCAAGCCAAAGAGCATAAAAAAGAGAGCTGAATGAGAGACTACAGAGAGCGAGCAAAAGGAAAGTCTAAAAAAGAGAGCNTGCAGAGTTTTTAAAAAACCCCAGAGCGATTCAAGCTGCGGCAACTCGTGGGAAACGAGGGTTTTATTGAACCAGCACGGCCCTGAGCGATCTGAGGAATCCCGATGGGACGGTTTGCAGGCGTGGACACGGAGAACCGGTTTTTAACCCCGGCCTTTTTGAATTTTTAATGAGAGCAGCAATTAATTATTGATGGATGCTCGGCTGCCAGGTGGAAGAGGGGAGAGGTGGGAGGGAGAAGAAGCCTCTGGTGACGTTTTTGTGCCGGTGACATNTGTGTGAGAAAGTATCGCAGCAAAAAAAACATTGAAAAAGTGTAAAACTCAAGACAACAGTTTTTGTGCCGGTGACATCTCCTGGGAGGCGTTTCGGGTGATGCCAGTGTCCAGACTGGANTATGGACACAAACACACGTAGCCGACCAAGCCAAAGAGCATAAAAAAGAGAGCTGAATGAGAGACTACAGAGAGCGAGCAAAAGGAAAGTCTAAAAAAGAGAGCACAGAACCCTCTGACTTTTATTTATATGTTTTTACAAATCACCGTGGATTGGAGGTAGAAATCACCACCTCTCAATCCCACTGGTCAAAGAAAAGTCCATCATATTTCTCCACCTAGGAGAATGGAATGACAAACAACAAGGACAGTTAACAAAACATAGATAGTTAGCAAGAACCATGGCCATGTTTACAGCAGAATGTGTGAGAAAGTATCGCAGCAAAAAAAACATTGAAAAAGTGTAAAACTCAAGACAACAGTTTTTGTGCCGGTGACATCTCCTGGGAGGCGTTTCGGGTGATGCCAGTGTCCAGACTGGAGATCTAAACCCATTCCTTATCCCTGAGCATCCACACGAGGCTTTTGAGGATCAGGGAATATTTGGGATTTTGCCTTTGGTTTGGGAGTTAATGATCGTGTGTGGTCCCGGTGTCATCGACTCAGGAATGTGTCTGCTGCAAGATGAAAGCTCTGGGACCAGGGAAACACAGTGGCTCAGACAACTCGGTGTGTTTAGGTCATAAATACCAACCCAGTGGGGATTTCTCTGTTCCAGCAGGCAGAGTGTGGTGGTTGAAACCCGAAATGGGCCCTGTCCGAGCTCTAGATCGTGTGCAGGAGCTCTGTGGTGATGCTGGAGAGCAGCAGGACACGGGTCAGCGGGATTGTGCCGTGTGGGAGAGCCGAGAGCCAGGAACTGCAGCCATCCCCGGCCTGAACCCTCAGCTCCCGGCCAAGCAGCCCTTTGGCAGCCTCCATCCATTCCCTCAGGCTTCAGCATGACAGTGGCAGTTCCTGCTCGTGCGGAAAAGGAATATTTGTGAGGAATTCGATCTTTTTCGTGCTCCAGAATGAAGCTGATACTCTGGAAGCAGCACAGGCAGCTCTATCTGAGCAGCTGAGCTGAGTGTGAA
Source organism: Pomatostomus ruficeps (assembly GCA_013400735.1). Taxonomy (NCBI): domain Eukaryota; kingdom Metazoa; phylum Chordata; class Aves; order Passeriformes; family Timaliidae; genus Pomatostomus; species Pomatostomus ruficeps. The sequence goes on along the minus strand of VYZT01041623.1, from coordinate 6,568 downwards.
TAAAAATGTGAACATTGGAGCCATCCCTGTGTGTGAACATCCCCGTTTCACATCACCGGTGTCACAGGAGCAGAGCAATCCCAACCCTTCATCCCGCTGGGATCCCTCCTGCTCCCTCTGGATGCCGAAGGATTTTGCTGTGGTGTGAAACACCTCGGTGGGAAGGCGCTCTCAGAAGTGGTGAATGTTTCCTGTGTGGTTTGCAGATGACTCGGAGTGGTTTGGTCTGCAGGTGTTTGGGTCCTTCGCGGAGTTGTTCAGATTCTTTTTGACCTGAATCGAGTCGTGTTTGTGTCCTTGGCCTGTGTTTTGACACCCATCTCGTGTCTCAGCACCGCAGGGCTTTGAAAAGGCAATCATTGGGTTGGGTTGGGTTTGGTTTGGTTTGGTTTGGTTTGGTTTGGTTTGGTTTGGTTCGGTTCGGTTCGGTTTGGTTTGGTTTGGTTTGGTTTGGTTTGGTTTGGTTCGGTTTGGGTTTGGTTTTGTTGGTTTTTTTTCCTCACTTGAAAACCTTTCCCTATTTGGAATCTTCCTAACTTTTGATAAAACTGAGGGGTTAATCCTTCCAGTTCTTGATTTCCTTGTTTTTAAGACTTTCTCTTGTCCGTGCGCAGCAGAAGATTGTTTGTTCTGTAATCACTCCCTTCACAGGGTCAAATTTGCTTTGCATCCTCATCTTAAGTCCAAATTAATTTGAATTAACCCAGTTTCCCCTCCATTTTCTGTAATCCACCTCTTCAGCTGGTCAGAAGATTGCCTGTTTGTTAGGATAAGAATGAAACATTTGGAATTAAACTCCTCTAACTCTTGGATGCTCAACAAAAGGGCAATGCCACAGTCCCTAATTAAATCAGGTTGTGTGTCCAAAATAATAATTCAGCTCTGCTGACGGTGCCTGATTTAGTTATTAGAAAGTGTTAATGAAATCCCCTCTTAAAATTCTATAAATCTGAGGTTCCTGTGACGTCTTTGTCCAGCACTGAATTCTCAGTGTGAAGTTTGGAGCATATCCGGAGGGGACAGTTCTGTAAAAGCTCAATTGGAGCTTCTTCCTGAGGATTGTGGGGACCAAGGGCTGCTGGGGAAGGAGTTTGTGTCCCGAGTGAAGCTGTGGCTCATCCCTGGTGCATCTCCTGCCCCTCTCAGTCCCCCTTTTGGGGCACCATGAGATGGGTGAGCTCCTGGTGCATCCCTGCGTGGCAGAAAATTCCCTTAAAAATGGTGTTTGAGAGGTGTGAACTCTCATTTCCAGGTTCAGTTGGACATCAGGAGGAATTTCTTCATGGAAAGGGTGGCCCGGCCTTGGAACTGCCCAGGGAGGTTTGGAGTGCCCATCCCTGGAGGTGTCCAGGGAATTCCTGGATGTGGCACTCGGGGACAAGGTGGTGACAATCACAGGTTGGATGACCCTGGAGGGGCTTTTCCAGCCTCAGTGATTCTGTGATGTGCTGGTTGATGTTTTAAAGTCTGGAGAAGAGCTGCCAGGAACATTTTCACAGTTCCAGCCATGCCTGGTGCCGTGCTAATTCCAAACCCAGATTATCCTCACCCACGCTGCTCCCAGCTTTGCATTGTATTTGTATCATATTTTTGCACAATCTGTAAGACTGTGAGGTGCCTTTGCATTATAATTAAATCCATCTTAACTCTCTCATTTCAGGCTAGAAATCTTCATACAGGAGAACTGGCTGCTGTGAAAATAATCAAATTAGAGCCTGGTGAGTTTTTACATTCTTCCCCGTATTTTTCAATCGCATTTTCATTATTTTTTTTTTCCCCCATGTGTTTATTTTCACCCGCTGTGAAGTTCTAGACAAAAGAAATGTTTTGGAGGTTGGGGTTGTTGTGTTTTTTTGCAGTTTCAGTGGTTAGATGACAGGAAACCCTGCAGGATGTACCATTGCTTTTGGCTGTGTCCTGCTCGCTGTTTCCTTGTTCGTTCTTATCTGCCTGATCAATTGTTGCACAAAGAGATGTCGCAATTACGGGTGTGTTGTTGGTACAAGGAGAAGATCAGGGCCAGATGGTGAATGGTGAGCTCGGAGATGTGAGGAGCTGCAAATGCAAATTCCCAGGAAAAACAGAGCCCTGTGCTTTGAATGTGTCATCTTTTCACTACCCTGGGTTTTGGGAGGAGGTGGCTCCTGCTGTCACCTCCCCAGGGAGCTTCTGCCACTCCTCCTAAAAGCAGGAGACCCAGCTGCCGAGCTGAAGTTTAATCTGAGTCCTGCACAGCGAGTTGAAATCCAAAATTGTGTCCTGAGTAGAAATCAAAATCCTAGAACGGTGTGTGTTGGACAGGTCACAGAATCCCAGAATGATTCGAGTTGGAAGAAAACTTACAGACCATCCAGGGCTGAAGGGCCTGAGACAGGGTGGATTTTAATTTCTGTGCAGGAAAAGAGATGGGTTTGAAGGCTGAGGGTAGAAAAAGCACGGGGGAAACTCGGGGAGAAGTGACAGCCACCGCCTGTGGGTGAGTGTGGCTGCTCGCCCGCCCTGGGCACAGCAGGGCTGGGTTTGGTACCTGGGTCACAGTGACGAGGCTGATTCGGACTGGAAATGCAGTGGGAACACTGGGAACCCCTCAAACCCCGTGGGAAGTGCTGTGGCCGGATGTAGCAGCTAGCAGGCCGGCTAGGCCGAGGAGCCCAAAGGAGAGCCAAATAAAAGACCACACAGAGACAGCAGACGGAGAGGGCAAAAAGAGAGAGAGGGCAGAACCCTCTGCCTTTATTTATATGTTTTTACAAATCACCGTGGATNACTTACAGACCATCCAGGGCTGAAGGGCCTGAGACAGGGTGGATTTTAATTTCTGTGCAGGAAAAGAGATGGGTTTGAAGGCTGAGGGTAGAAAAAGCACGGGGGAGACTCGGGGAGAAGTGACAGCCACTGCCTGTGGGTGAGTGTGGCTGCTCGCCCGCCCTGGGCACAGCAGGGCTGGGTTTGGTACCTGGATCACAGAGATAAGGCTGATTCGGACTGGAAATGCAGTGGGAACACTGGGAACCCCTCAAACCCCGTGGGAAACGCTGTGGCCGGAGTTTGGGGCCGTGGAGAGCAAACCACGGTCCCCAGCAGGGCTGGGATGGAGCAGAATGACACTTTACTGACAGAAAAAGGACAATTTTAACCCCCTGCTGCCTTGGGGAGAGGCGTCCTCCAGCTTTGTGTCCGTGCAGCTGATCAAGTGAAGTATTTCTGATTTTATTCTGAATCTGAAGAGCTGGTTTGAAAGGAGGCAGAGGCCAAATCCTTTCTCCGTAGAGCTGAGGGAGGAGCAGGATCCTGCCTTCCCTTGGTGCTGCAGTGATAAATGCAAAGCTCCGGCCCAAAGTCTGAGAAGCCCGTTTTAATTAGCACCGATGACCGCGTCTTGTGTTTAATTATATCGGTCTGATCGCCGCAGGGAAGGGATTTCCCCCAGTTTGTTTGTTGTGTTTTGGTTTGGTTTTTTTCAAATCCATCTTTTAAACGTTGCCAACCTGATCTCCATCCGTAGCATGCACACCCACAGCCTCTTGGCAGGGATCTTGTTGGGTGCTTTGTTTTTAAGGAGCATTCACAGCTTTTATTTACTTATTTATTCCTTTTTAGTTCTCCTGCTCAAAATATTGCAGGTTTTTAAAGAAATAAATAATTGGCTGCCGCACACTTCAATTTTCTGAGTAATTTTGAGGGGTTTGAGTATTGAGAATTGCAAGGCACTATCAATTCCTGGATCAGGAGCTGTTGGAATTACCTGTGGTGGTTTCCTGGGAAGGGCAGCCCCTCCAAACACCAGCACAAGCTCCAAACACTTCAATTTTCTGAGTAATTTTGAGGGGTTTGAGTGGTTTTTGAGAATTGCAAGGCACTATCAATTACTGGATCAGGTCAGGAGCTGTTGGAATTACCTGTGGTGGTTCCCTGGGAAGGGCAGCCCCTCCAAAAACACCAGCACAAGCTCCAAACACTTCAATTTTCTGAGTAATTTTGAGGGGTTTGAGTGGTTTTTGAGAATTGCAAGGCACTATCAATTACTGGATCAGGAGCTGTTGGAATTACCTGTGGTGGTTCCCTGGGAAGGGCAGCCCCTCCAAAAACACCAGCACAAGCTCCTGTAGGGCACAGCTGGAAAAAAATGGATAATAAATTCCTACAGTTAGTCACCAGAGAAATAACCTTGTGAGTTATACCCAGCATCTTCTGGAGAGGAGGAGGAGGAGGAGGAGGTGTCTCAGGGATGGGAGTTAATTAGCAGATGGAAAAATGAGAGCTCCGAACTCACCACTTGATTAATGCACAGGCAGGGGAATTGGGAGCGGGAGACAAAAACCTCTGAGGCAGAGAGAGCTCCAGGGGAGTGAGGAATGTGGTGAAGGAAAGCTGGAGGAGCTGCAGGATTTGGGGAAAATCAGGATCCTGCCGACCTGGCCAGGGTGAGGCCTGGTTTGTTGCTGCTCCTTCCTCTTCTCCTGCAGGTAGTGAGGCAAAAATCAGTTTAAAACAGATCCCAGCACGGATCTGGATTTTATTTCATCAGCTCTCACCTTTGTCTCTTCTCCAGACAAAGAAAACAAACTCAGCTTCGGAGGTCACTGTCACTAATTTATTTGAATTTTCTGACGAATTTATTTGAATTTTCTGACAAATTTATTTGAATTTTCTGACAAATTTATTTGAATTTTCTGACCAATTTATTTGAATTTCTGACAAATTTATCTGAATTTTCTGCCTAATTTATTTGAATTTTCTGACTAATTTTCTGACAAATTTATTTGAATTTTCTGACAAATTTATTTGAATTTCTGACGAATTTATTTGAATTTTCTGACGAATTTATTTGAATTTTCTGACCAATTTATTTGAATTTTCTGACGAATTTATCTGAATTTTCTGCCTAATTTATTTGAATTTTCTGACTAATTTTCTGACTAATTTATTTGAATTTTCTGACTAATTTATTTGAATTTTCTGACTAATTTATTTGAATTCGGGGCAGTTCTCTAGGTCTGCTCCCACAGCCACTCGAGCTGTGCTAGCTGGAGTCAAAATACTGTTTTTCCCCTTTTTTTTTAATTTTTTTGGCCTAGACTTTGGAGAGCATTAGGCAAAAGTATTATGGCACGCTAATGACATTTCCCAGCATTCCCTGAGTAGGAATGCTTCAAATAATTTGGGAGCCAATTCTATTTCAGAAACGAATCCAACTGTACTCAGCAGCGCAGCAGCCAAAACTGTCTGAACCACTAAAGCCTCTTCCTTCTATGGCTTTAGCAGACGAATCGAGAGGGGAGGCTCCACACAAAGAGGGAACTATTTGCCCGTGGAGCTCGCAGCCACGGAGCTTTCTCCCCGGGAGGATATCGTAAAGAATATTTTTAAATATGCTAATGGCTGTTTTAAATGCCGCTGTCACCATAAATAATGCCCACGGCGGGCTGGCGTGATCGGTCGTGCTCGATCGGTCGTGCTCCGACCCTCCTGTGAGGTTACAGAGGAATCTCCCTGCTGGGGTTTTTTGGGGTTTTTTTCATCCAGTGATTGCATTTTCCGTGTGGAATCCCAGAAATAGCCAGTTGCCGGTTTCAAGTTGGATGTTGAACTGGCCCTGGGGCCGGAGGAGAGTCATCCAGAGGTGTGCGGCGGTGTGCTGGGCGCGTGCCCAGCCAGCTCTGCTTCCCGAGGTGTGCGTTGAATCCCGAGGTTGGGATCAGGAGAGAGATTTTCAGGGGGCTCTGGCCCACGGGAGCAGCACAGCAGAGCTGCCCTGTCAGCCTTGGGGGACTGAGGCAAGGCAGCCTCATTTTCCATACAACGAATTCCCCGAAGATGCCACGAGCTGTGGAGGAGAACCAGCCTGAGGCTGATTCCAGCTAAGCCTGAGGCTGATTCCAGCTAAGCCTGCTGGGCTTGAAGTGCTGTTGGCAGCACCTGGGATTGGAAAAATATGAAAATAACTTCACACACACCTTCGCTGCCTCTTGCTGTGCAGCCCGGTTGGGTTTGGGGTCGTGTCTGAGGTTCCAAGCGTTCCGGAGCCATTAAAGCCTGGCCGTGGCCTGTGAGGGCCGTTCCGTGTCCCACAGCCTCAAATCTCCTCAAGCCCGCTCCGGAGCAGACACAGAGAAGGCAGAGGCAGCGTGGACTTCGAATTCAGAGTGCCCAGCATTTTAATTATATTTAACTTGTTGAAACGGGGTCGGATTTTCCTTTGTTTCCTTATAATTAATTTATAATCCACTGTTCTTCCTAAGAAATGGGTGGGTCCAGAGCAGGATCCAAGTTTTCACTTAAAACAGAGTTTTTGGGATGGGGAAGCTCAGCAGAAGGGGTTGTGGTGAGGGAAGGAGCTTCTGAGTAGGGGAGAAGCTGGAAGGTCACGCATTTTGGTTGGAAAGTAATGCAGAGTGTGACACTTGGGGTGATTTGGAGCACGTCGTTTGGCCAAGTACATAATGAAAAATGGCAATAGTGAAGAGGGAGAGTGGAGGCGAAAGACTGAGATGTACAGCAGTGAGTAGGTAAAACAAGGAGAGAGGAAAAAAAACTGCTCAGAGAGAGAAATCCCAGAATCCCAGAA
>VYZT01041621.1:0-216738 GCA_013400735.1 Pomatostomus ruficeps | reverse complement strand
GAAAACCTATAAGCTACAGGTAATTCATTTCACTTTGCAAATTCAACCCCGTGTCCCTCAGAATAAGAGAAAAGCCTCCATTCTATGTGCAAAAGACAATGCTTTTCCCAGTTATACAACATTTGCAGGAGCTACAGCACAATTTAACATTTTAAGGGACAGTGAATGGTGGATATTTAAACATTCATTCTTCCCTTTATTTTGCAGGTTGCACAATTAAGTGTCATGTATCAAGCCTATAAAAAGGGAATGTTTTCTGTCTCTACTTGTACAAGAATCAACAGGTAAGCTGCTTGTGGCTTTTTTCAGTTTAGAGCATTTCACTGTACTTTTCCTCAGTATGTACTTCGGGGTTTTTGGTTGGTTTTTTTGTAATGGTAATGTAATGACTCTTGATTAAAAACAAACAAAACTGATCAGCCAAAAGCTCCTCTGTAATCCCAAATGCAATTCTCACCAGTTTGCTTTCCTGATAGCAAGACTGGCTCTTGGTATCTGCCATCTGCTTTCAGAAAAAACCTGCCCTCCTGATTTCCCCATACGTGGCATTTTTATTGTTTGTGCTCTCCTCATAAGGAGAAGCTGGGATATTTGAACGTTTTGAATTGGATTAGAAATTTGCTTTTAAGAGCTATGAGGTTTCTTCCTGCCTACCCAGCAACAGTTTTGACACTTAAGTTTTAAGAACTGCCAGGGATTACAAGGACAGCCACTCTGCATAACAACACAAATCAACAGGCAGTGTTTATTTCTGCCACTCAAAGCAATCCGAGCTTTATTTCCACGAAGGCAAGAAATTTCCTAAAGGTCAACATCACTCTCTGTGTAATGTGGTCATCTATTATGTTATATTGACTCCAGCTGCTGTGGGAATAATTCACTTACTTCCTTTCTCTATTTCAGTAGAGCAGTTAAATTAGGAACTATGACCTGCCCATTGAAAGCAAACCAGTGGGAAGGATGGTGCTGCTCCCCTTCCTACTGAGCAGGCTCTTGCCAGTACTACTGCACTGTGGGATGGGTCGCTGCCAGGTGCTCAGTGCTTGGAGAAAGGTGCCCAAGATCCACACAAAATCCTCCACTGAAACTACGGCACCAGACTGCCTTCATCTCACAAGCAAATTGTTTATATTTTTCTCTCCCCCCCTCCCCTCGCAAAGGAAACAGTTCAATTCACTGCAGAGACAGGCCACAAATTAATTGATCTTTCCCAAGAGTTCATTTCTATCAATAGCAAGCTATTAGGCCAGGCCTTGGCAGCGAGTGAAAGGAGGCACACGTGAGTGCTGGGCTATTAGTATGCTCCCTAAGTACCGTGGAAATGTCATGGGAGTCTGGGAAAGAGGCAGCAAAACCAGATGAGTGACATTTCTGACATAAGGAAACAAAGGAAATGGCTCCTTTACCTGAAAGTCAAAACTTTGCAGGTGAACTTGGGCTTAGAGAGAGAAAAGTGAAGGGCAAAAGCCAGGGTGGAAAATGCCAGCTGTGCCTCTCTACCAACCCGGACTGAATGTCTCAGTCAAGAAGTTACACCAAAGTTCCTGCTGGAAGTTGAGTCTTCCAATTACTATTGTGAGAACTGAGCCTACCTAACTAAACAACAGATGTGTACCATCTAGGTATAAATATTTAAGCAAAATGAAAACCACGGACCAAAATGAATTTCTGAATCAAGTATTGAGGACAGAAGTCCTACTAAGTTGAAATACATTGTGTGTTGACATTTGTCTTGATTAATTGCCTTCAAACACATTGAATCCTACAGCCAGGATTCTCATTTCTTGGGGAAATGTTTGAGTCCTGTACCCATGACCCAGAGCATAAAATCAGATCCGTTTTCCTCTGATTTGCTACAGTTAGTACTGTGACAGTTGGACTTCATTACAGATCTTATTATCACAAGACAACTTTTACCTTATTTCCCTTTCCCCTTCCTCTGGTGTGACTGATGAAGCAAAATGAGAAATCCGAGCCAAAATATCAGTCAAAAAGTGAAGAAAGAAAACATTCCGTTCAAATGCCTGTTTGGCAATCACAGTTAGAAACTTGACCCTTTTTCTTATTCTTTGCAAACATTAAGTCAAGTACGAATTCCTAAAGCTTGCCACTTCCTAGAGAGATACTGTTCATTCAGTGACTGCCAATTTAGCTTCTAAGTAAACGGTGAAGGTATATGAAGCCAGGCTCAGGAAAATATATTTACACATGCTTATTAATTTATTTAATCTAAAATCAAGTATCACCTTGTTTTTGTATCTGAAATACAGCTTTACCGTCATAAAGCTGCTTGTGAACAATGAGGAGCTTTTTCCCAGCCACCGCAATCTGGCATCCAGTGATCTCTGCAAGTTGCACATTTAATTAGTCTGAGAAACTCATTAAGGTATCTGGAATATTAAGATGATAGCATTGTTCTAACTAGCACTGAGCACAATCTAATATGGCAGATGGCACAGGCTGCTGACACCTGGGCTGCTTTGCCATCTTGCTGACAGATACAAACAGTCAGCAGTATAATTGTAAGATACATAATCATAAAAAAGGGTCTCCAAATGAAATACCCATCAAATCTTCTGCTTTCTGGATGCCTGTTTGTTCATAAAGAGGCATTTTGTATTCAATCACTGGGTTTGAAACAAGAGAAGCACAGGTTGAGGCTTTGTTGTTATTTCTTTAAATGCCACTTAGGATTTTATGCCCCGCTCCACCGAGGAGCCGAGCGCATTTTGCCTCCTGCGGAAGTGACAACGCGGTGCTATCGGGGTCAGGAGAAATTTTATTCCTCCTCACCTGAATGCTCAGATGACATATTCACTTTTGCTCCTCATTAGTCCGGACTCAGAGAACACTTCCAGCGCTCCGGGGGATCTGATTAAAAATGGACAAGCTTTACACGCCGCCGCTTGCGACTGCTCTTACCTCCGCTGATAACACTGATGTGATGGGAACTCTTTTTCCTCTCCAGCAAATTGCGAGGTATTTTTAGGGTTTGGAGAGATACGCATAGCCCAGACAATCCAAAGTTAATTAGCAAATCTTCAGGCACATGGTGTGCCTGAAATCCTACCGAGTGTAGAGAAAAATGTCATTTAAGGTGTTTATGGGGAAGTGGTGCTTTGTTTGCACGCCTCAGCAGCAATGGTAGACAACAGCACATCATCCGTTCACAGGAGAGGGAGAGGGAGAGGAGAATGTTTTTGTGTTACAGCAAGCTTCTAAAAAGGACCTCTGCCAATAAACATTCCTCTAATACCTAATCCCTTTCCAATCAAAATTTTAAAATTTCCTCATCGAATCTCCTCAGAATTTCCGAAAGACCCCATTTCCTTTTGGTTTGCTGTCAGTTAAAGTATCAGAAAAATAATTCTGGACTGCTTCAGTTGCCAGGACCGTGTCAGATCTCACACCCTGGTTTGCTGCAGAACCTGATGAAGTGCTTTTCCAAAGAGGGAGGAAAAACTGGTCTCTGATTCCTGGGATATATTTTCTATCATCCAGGTTGCTACTGCAGAGATGAAATAGAGCATTATTCTCACAGAGAACGAGTGTAGTAAAATGTTTCTCCCCTGCACCACCAGTTTTATCTAGTGAAATGATGATTTGTAGTTGAACTTTTAAAACCTATTCACATAATTTTACATGAAATTGTTCCAGAAGCTTGGATTGCTGCAGGTAGCGTTGTCAGGAAGTGAACTGCAAGCTTTAGTGCTGCAGTGCTTGCGGGTTATTTCTCATTATTGAAATCAGCCTGGACGCCTTCCACTGATCAATGCAGGAAATTAATTTCTTTTATTTCCTGGCATAAATATGTCTCATCAGCAGTGACTTTTTGTACCACGGCCCCAAAAGGGCAAAGCATGCCAAGCCATGCATGATGACAGATTTGCAAGGATTGGCAGGCAATGGGATCGTGTTTGAGAAAGCTGCATTTTCCCAAAACTGTGAACATATATTTAATGTGTGTGCAGATACAGAGATACAGATATTTATCTGTGCTGGCATCACCTCTCGTGGTGTTAATGCCACATGTTCCATTTCCTCAGCTGCACCTTTCACCCTCAGGTCAGAGGCTGGGCTCACCAGACTACAGCTTCTCCGTTATTAAGTATTCCTTCCCACCAAAGCACACCTTCCCTGCCCTCTGTGCCAGACACCATCTTGCAGTGAGGAATGCTCTTTCAGAGGACACACTGACATACTTGGGAGAAAAATAATGGTGTGTTTTCCTTCCCTGAGAAGAAATTCAACAGCTCGCAGCACTGCACAACAGTTTCTAAGCTTAAGAAAACAAAATGCTATAAAAATATCACATTACTCTAGTTTTTCATCTCCTGTTACTGCAGTACCTGTTTATTAAGAGCCCGCAGAGCTGGTCCACCCAGTTAACTTAGAGATATATAGGCAACACTAACTTTGTGTGATATTTGGTTAGTCAAGTAGAAGTATCCATACCCTATAGGGAAATGTTTTAAACACGTAAGAATTAAGTAGATTTTTAAAATACAGACATACAAAATTAGTATAGAGCATAACACGTTTTGTCAGTTCCAAGCAGATCTTTGGAAATATAATGAAAAAATTAGAATTAGTTTGAGGGTTGGTCTTTTAGAGTAAATCCCTTGATTAAGCCAAAGAAAAATCAACTGGCCAGATGCTTGAAAAACGTCCTCTCTCTTCTATCACAGTTCTGAGGCTGGTTCACAGTTTTTGCCCCTTCCAGGACAAGCCGTACTACCCTTTGGCTCGACAAGCTTTCCTCGTGAACTCTTCCCACCACAGAGCATTATTTATTTTGATCAGATGTACAAAGGGAAAGAGAGAGAGGGCAGTTGCCAAGAAACTAAGTGCAAGCAGGAAAACCTGAGCTCTCCCCAGACATAGGCTCATATTAATCCTTCTGCCCAGGGGGAAAGGAGAGAGCCCGAAAGGCTGCAGAAGAGCAAAGTGTATTAAGAAAAGAAACAGTCTGTTTCTCCTTCCGAACCAAAATAAAGGAATTCACAATTATCAATGCTCTTTTGAGCACAGTTTCAATACATATGCTCCAGTCAGATTAGGCTGTTTCTTAGCACAAATTTGTGCTGCTTTACTCGGTACAACCAAACACAGATGAGATTTGTTTCCTGCGAGGGTGGATTTGCCAGTTGTAACGCAAAATACAGATCTCCTCAGAATGCCATGTCCTTCTAACGTGACATGGTGGAAAACATAGACTGGGGAGGGAAAGTGGGCTGGAAAAAAGTCGTTCTTCTGAAACAAATCTGGATGAGCAACTGCCTAGTCAGAGCTCCTCAGCTGTAGACACACGTTTTGAGAAAAATCAGGGGTGAACAAAAGAGACTTGATGGAAGGCATAGAAAAACCTGCCCTGCAAGAAGGAAAAGCTTATAGGGTTTCACTTTTGATAAGCATCAAAGGAAATAAAGCCATGAAAGACCAGATAACTCACCCTAGTCCTAGCTATACTTTCTCCATCCTTAAGATGTGCAGCTATTTTCCTTTTCACATACACATTCCATCCTGAACCAGGACTGTTCTGTAATGCCTCAATTTAAAAGCTGCACATCCCTTGAAGAGGAATTCAAGGAGGAGAATTTCAAGGAGGAGAATTTCCAATTCAAAAGTATTTTATTTGGGGGTATCATTTGCTCTGGGTTGCTAACGTTAAATCCTTAAAACTAATAAATTTTAAGTGGCTACCATGCTAATGTGGAAATTTCCTTGTGGGAGCTGCTGTAATTAGGAGCTGTCCTTCCAAGAGAGTTGATTGGAGAGGATGATGTTGGACACATGCTTGAGGTGAGGGCAAACCCCAGCAGTATGCTATTAGCTCCCTACTCTGCCACATCACTTCTATGTATATATTTCCATTTAAAACTGCATTTTCATTCCAGGTTGGTGCAGTGGACAATCAATCCCCAGGCATTTGGAAAAGATCTCAATTTGACAGCAGGATGTACGTTGATATTAGTTTTCAGAATGTGAATGCTCTCTGGATAGGCAATTCCACTCTCAGCACTTCAGTAGGAGACTTAGGAAAAGAAGATTATATTTGAACTTAGCCTAGCAGGAAGTTTCCAGCACGGTATTTTGGACTTTTTCCCTGGGCTTCCCAATCTCTTGCCACCTGTAAGGGTGACATGATTCTGATGATTACTGGAATCTATTGGCAGCAGTTACGAGTGTTACCAATTTTGCACCTTAAGGACAGAAAACTGTAACAAACATGACTTCCCTTTCCAAGGGATTATGGTTTTGTGGGCATATTGTCTTTTTCAGCCCCTACTTTTAAAACTATGAGAGTCTGAGGTAGAACTTTTCATATATTACACTTTCAAGGTTACCACCAGCAGTGCTCCAGGCATCATCAATGTTCATCACTTGGTACTTTGATTTTCTGATTAGGGAAGCATTGACATGGCAATAAGACAGCTAAATACCAGGGAAATCATTAATCAAGAATCCCAAGTATTGTCAGATCTGGCTTCTGTCTCAGATCATTACATTCCTGCCCTATTCCTCTCCCAATCTCCTGTCTCTGAGTAAGGCATTACCTACCACTGCTGGAACCACACACCCCGTGCAGCTGAGGAGGGTTTATCTCTTTTGATGCAATACATCTGAGCCAAAGTAAATTACACAGTTCATTTACTATTTATTTACTTGTTAAGTGACTCAGCCCAATCCTTTCACATTTTAATTTTCATCAGTAAAGCAGTGCCCGGCTGTTCAGTTTTCTATTGAGTCATGGCACTAAAGGGTGAGCAATGCTGAGCTCCTCGGTGCAGTTTTCCTGTGTGATTCACACCCGTCCTGACGCCATCCCCATATCCAGACTGTCACTAAATTAACACGTGCTTACAAAATGATGTTTTTACTCCAGAGGAAGCAATGGGGGGAGAAGACTGAAAACAGGCCCACTGTAAAGCACTCAGAGTACAAACTTATTTCCTCGGTGACTTCAAGTCATCCAAGTCAGCCAAAATCATAGTTTGTTTAAAACATGCTGTGCTTTCACTGACTGAGGGCATCAGTAATTCCTTTCTCAGTTTGCTCAGATTTAAGGACTTAGTTATTACATCAACGCTTTGTTTCTGCTTTATTCTTAGATGCAGAACATTAATAGCTCATTAACAAGCTCTAAACATCCATTGTGACAAAATATAAGTAATTTATATACAGATAGAGCATAAAGTGGGCTGTAACCAGATTTTGGGGAGGTGTGGGAAGGTGGGCGAGAGCTTTTCCCAGCCTGTAAAGAACAGATGAGTGTGTGCTGTATATGAAGTCAAACTGCAAATCTTAGTGAGGGTTATTATTAGCAAAAGGACTGGATTTATTTTTTGACAAATCGTGGTGGGGAGAAAAGGCAAGAGAACTAAAGAGATACAGCCTGAGATTCAGACACTGTATTTTATTAAAGAGCTGGGTGAATCTGAGAGTCAAACTCAAAATTCTTCCAGGGCAAGCATTCCAATCTTTCGGAGCCAGCCAGAGACACATGTGTTAGAGCCTAAAACCAGGATGTCTCCTCATGGCTTCTTCAGCCAGCTTTTCACCCAACTGCCTTAAAAATCTGGGCCTGTCTCTGATGCACCACCGAAACACACTCAAATCCCCAAAAAGGATCCTGACTTGCATGACATGGAACAAAACAGAGTAGGGAGTAGAGCAGCACTGGCTAGAGACAAAACAAAGCCTGGTTAACCCTGCAGTTAGAGCTCATTTGTAAAAGGCTGTTGAGGGAATAGCAGACATGAGCAAAGGGGGAAGATTATTCCTATTTCACTACTGCTTCTTAAAAGTAGCTTCAAACTGTCCCCTGTATCATTCCTTAATTGTGCAGTGCCACCCTTTCCCTTTTAAAATAAAAAGTTAAAAAACAAAGACAAAAAGCCTGCTGGTTAAGGTTTACTTGCCATGGTTGAGGATGCCACCAGAAGGGAAATAAGACCTAAGTAAATGCAGCAACAACAGCAAAAATTCTGCTACTACTCACATCCTTCACCAGTTCCTGGGAGAAAGAGCTGCCCGAACACGTTAAGCTTATAAACTTGATGTACACGGAGAGACTCGAAGGGAACAATCCCTGCTGACTGCTGTACAAACGCTCACAAGTTCAGCAGTGCTCAAAGCCAGCAATTCCCTGCCCTGGTGAACTTCTCCGAGCCTCTCTGAACACTCAAAATAAAAAGGAAATTGTAAAATGCACAGCTTCAGATTTGGAGAGTACCCTGTTATCTGGCAACATATGCATCATTTGACTGGGCTAACAGCTAATGAATGAGGTCCTGCTTCACTGCAAACAGCTCATCTTCACAAGCCAACACTCCGGTCTCAATGAAATCCACAAAAAAAAAAGAAAAGAAAAGAAAGGAAACCTTCTCTTGATACATCTGGGAGCCCTTTCTGTGGAAAAGGACACAGTGAAACAAGAGATGGCATCAGAGAGCAGACAGTCTGGTGATTTAAGTAGCCCTTTGAGATATGGGAGAGGTCTTTCAGCTGCTTCTTTCTCCTGAACCACAATAGGGCATCCTGACAAGAACCTTAACCACCAGCACCCTTCTCTCTCTCTCTTTCTCATATTTTATAGAGTGTTGGCACAAGCTGTAAAATGTATAGTTTCATCACTGCAACTTCTGCCTGCTTTTTTGCAAACCACTATTGCAGTATCTTCCTCCAGAGCTTCATATTTATAAACGCTGTGTTAATTTTCTTTTTTAATTTATTGGGTAAAATTCCCTTCCCTGCTACAATCCATAGCTCTTAAGGGAAGTGAGGACAGGCATGTGGCAAGACCATCTTGTGTTGTCTTTGCTTGTAAACTCTTTCACAGCTGCCTATTCTAGTTCAGCTAGAAACTCTCTGTTGGTTTGGATTTTTTTTTTTTTTAATTTAAAGAATGGTTATTCTTAAGTAAAAATCAATTATTTATGTATGAAGCCTTAGAAGAACAGCACTAAGTCAATTCACATTACTTAACCCCAACACATGCAATTTGAACACTTCAATATTCATATTGGCCATTAAGAACTCACAGTATTTCTACCACTTTACACTGGCAGAGTAGTCAAGAAGCTTTATCACACTATTTTATCTGGTAATCTCGTGGCTTCAGAATGAGAGTGAAAATTACATCCCCAGTAAAATGTGTAACAAGACACGTTGATGTCTTAGTTTTACCGAGGCATATTTCCCATGGAGCTGAATATTCTATTTTTCCACGGGGATAACGTTTCACAGCTATCCAGAAAAATGTTTGTTATGAGCACTATGGTGTATGAGCTGTCATCATATCCATGCTTGTTCCCCTGTTCACACCTAAGCCTTTTCTTGTACTTCTTACTCATAACATGATTTGCAGATTTCAGGATGCTCCACTTCGCAGCACACACCAATTTTTACATGTCCCAGCTCCTGACTTTTTCCTGATCTGACTGTTCCCTCATGCATTCTCAGGGAGAGGGAGACGAGTGGCTGCCTTGCAAACAGGATGAATATGTCCTGACTGAGCTGTATCACACACACAGACACTCAAGTCCTGTTAACACCAAGCAGAGAACCAACACAAATACTAAATGAATTTCAACTAAAAACCCTGCATAAATGGTATTTAGTCCCAAAAGGTTATTTTTCTCTCTCCTGCAATAAAGTTAACAGGGCTGATGTCTGATTTTTTTCTCATTTGCTCCTCAGCAGCTAGGAACTCCTTGTTTCTTTCTGCACAAATCTGAACAATGCAGGACACCTTCAACTTTATTTGAGTAACCTGTGCTTGTGCACAGTTGGCAGTATTTTCAGCTTTTTGAGGAGACACAAGAGTTTAGTCCTTTCCTGCCTAACAGCACTTGCCACATTTAAACTACGCATAGCAGGAGGTGGAGGGGGGAAAAAAAAAAACAACACCAAAAACTATAGGAGGGAAGCAAAGTTTACAACCGTGGATGAGATGCCTCTTCCCTACAGCTCTGGTCAACATGAGCAGCACGTTCTTGGCACTGAGCTGTGGAGCTGTGCAGGTAAGGCACAGGTGAGGCACCTGTGCTGGGCAGTGTCAGCTGCTGAGGCTGAGGCCAGCTCTGCCCAGCAGCACGTCCCACCCCGGGGTGCCTTCAACTCCTGCCCATCAGACACTGCCCTGCCTTTCCCTGCTCCTGTTTTTTGCAGGGATCATCTCCTCCTGGTGTGAGGAAGGCACTGTGTGCTCCCTGGCTTTGTGGAGCCTTCAGAATTGCCTCTCATTCTCTCAGTATCAGCTCCTGGATGACAGCTACAGGGCAGCTACTGCGCCCAGGAAGCAGAAAGGCAGATGGTATTTGAAGTCAGGAGTTATGGCAGGACGGCAGCTAAAGCCATTTCCCTAAACAGCCGGCAAAACAGATTTCATCAGAGGTAAAAGATTTCAGAGTTTAAGAGATTTAGCAGAACTCAAAAGCAAGTCCGTAGGACAGATAAGGAAGCTGCTAGGAGACATGAAATAAATTTAGATAATTCCCTTTCACCTACCAGGAGGAAGAAAACTATAAAAAGAAAATACTGCATAGCATTAAAAGGCATTGTTAGGTTATATAATGGTTGACCATCAGCCATTTTCCCATCTTATCCTCGACAAAGCACACAATCCTTTTTCACAGTTGCTGGCCCTTGATAACCACACACTTGTGTATTTACTCCAATGTCTGCACCAGACCCCATCTCCCTTCAGCTGAACTCGGAGCTATTTGCCAACTCAGATCCAGAGAGTCCAGACACCCTCATCTTTCAGGTGGTCTGTTTAGAATAAATGACTTAAAACATCCTACATACTGCTAGTCTGTACTGTTTAGTTGCTCACTGTTAAACCACATGGAAGGCTCCAAACATCAAAAGCTGGTCTCTTACCTTGTCAGCTGTCCTAACCCCAGATTTTATCTGCATCCACACATTTCCCCTATTACAGCTTCAGAAGACAATGGCTACAGCAACACCACTGTTGTATCACTCCACACGTTCACAACAATTCTGTCTCAGCAACCGTAGTTCCCACATAAATCAACACCATATAAATCACACATGGGTATTCTGAATTCTGCCAAAAATGTGATGTTTTCCATAGGCTGGGTTTTTAAGTATAGGGGTTAACTGCACACCCGTCTTGCCAGCCTTACTCAATTTCTGGACAGTAACAAATAGGAGTTTAATCTTGTTATGAAGTGCAGGGTCATAAAACCTATGATTGCATTGCTGTGAAAATGCACCACGGGCCTGAGGCACTAATCCACTCTGTGCATTAGATTAGGTTTCCCTTCTGCAATTGCTCATTTGTACTTTTAACACTGCTCGCAGAGCAGGGCCCTGAGATCCATTGTTAATTGCTCCTGTTTAGGGTTTCTTTCTTGGTGTCACTTGAATCACTCTTGCTGTCATAGTGGCAGCGGAGAGAAAATGCCCATTACCTTCATTTATGGGGAACCATTACTTTTCTGAGACTAAAAACCACTGACATTTAAACCCAGTAAACAGCCTCGATTTAGAAAAAAGGAAGAGTAGCACAAGTGCCGCGTTATATAGGTGACAGTAGCTGAAGCTTATTTTGGTAGAAAATTTAGGGAGACGCAGGCAAGGAATACAGAAAAGTCCTCTTGGATACCTAACCCGCAGGACAACAAAGTGACTTCTAAATTTTCCTTACTGCTCTAGTTAAAACAATACAGATTAAAGCTCCTCCCCAGCGGAAGGGATTTAAAAATCCTGTGCTAAAGATACAAATGAATATTCAGAGATGGTATTGTTGTAACTATGAGGGTGATAGGGAAGGAGTTACAAAACAAAATTAACATAAATGAGTAACAAACAAAATGTCCCGGTAAAGTCAAAACCCAGGACATTTGTTTACAGGGAATAAACACCTCCTTGAAACAGCTCAAGGGAAAAAAAGACTCAGTTCTAGGAAGGACAGATCAGGTACCAAGAAGCACTAGGCAGCCTCCAGGATACTGATCCTTATAGAGTGAAGCCAGGTAACAGCAAGGTATTTTATGTAGGAACAGTAAAATGGATGTGATAAGCACAGTGATAGTCATTCTACACTAGCTGGAGATAATTTAATTCCAGGAGCATCCCTGAGAAGGCATACAGTCAAATAGTACCGGGGAACCCAACCATGCCTGTGTTTAAAGGGAGGGGTTTTAAAAGCACTTTGAAGAACCAAACATACTAGTCAAAAACCAAAATTAACAGTCAGAATGCTGCTTCCATTTTAAACTTTGAGGGTTGTGCACAGGGTCATTATCTCCTCTCAGAGACACTGATACACAGGTTTCCCCCCCACATATTGTTCTCAGCATCTCAGTTCTAGAAAGACAACAGCTCGTTTAGAAGGATTCTAACAGGACAGAAACCAAACACCACACTGGAGACAATGAGTGAGACAGAGGATTAATAAAGGCAGTAAAGTGTGAGAATAACAATGCTGCTCAGGTGGATTTGAACCATATCAAGAGAAGAAGACAAAGCATCAAGGGAAACAAGGGCTGTACACCACAGCAATGGCCTGACAGCAGGCTAAAGAAAAATGAAAGCACAGTATCAGGAAAAACTGCATAAAAAGAGTTTCACAGTGGAAAATGTCAAAGTTTTGTCGCTTCAATCACTTTAAAATTGTCTGAAGAAAGCATATCCAGCTGGAAGAATGCCAGTGGCACAGATGGATACAGAGCACGTGACTTGATGGAGTCCTGTCCATTCTGGGTCCTCAGCCAACACAAAAACCAGCACAGCAGATAAATGGGAATTGCCCAGCCTGGACTTTCTTTTTTTGGTCAAGTTTGAGACACTCCTTAGCAGAATAATAGGAGGAGAGAAGAGTAAAGCTCAGCCCCGCAATGATAGAGTTCTTGCAGCTTCAGATAAAATTAAACATTAAAAATAGAAATCGTCCTTATAAACTTTTAAATGAAATCTCAAATTTGGGATTAAGACATACTAAGCTTTTCCCCAATTTTCTGCTAAAGGAGATCTTTTCAAGCTCAGGCATGTCAAAATGAAGCTATCTGCCTCCATCACAAACTAATTTGAGCCAGCATTTTCAGCTCTGTCTAGCACAGAGATTAGATAGCCCAGGCAATTTTTATGGCAGGTCCCAAGCTGGAGTGGTCCGATTGCTCTTGGGGAGATTTATGAAAAGTCATTACTGATTAGTATTACTGATTGACAACGATTAGTACTCCTGGAAAGATAAGTCTTATTCTACACTACATGGTTACAGAATATCAATTACAGGCAGGGAATGGGTGGTTTTACACATTTCCTTGCTCATTTCTAGATGAAGGAGTGAAGCCACATCATTCACCACTAGCATCCTGAAAAGCTGAAAGGAACATTCTGTGAAACTTCATTGCTTCCACCCAAGAGGTGCATTTCACTTCTCTTTTTTGTCAGTCTTACACATCCTCACAGGCATGTGAAGCTGTTAGAAGAGTTAAGTGCACCAGGCTATAACTGCTATCCTAATTATAACTACCCGGGAATTCAGGAAGGCTGCGCATTTGTCAAACAGGGAATTGTACATCAGGGTGCAGGAAACAATCCTGGCTGTAGACACTGATGGCTAAACTGGTCAGCTCCAACATTTCCTCACTCTGCAATTAAGGTCATTACAACTTTAGTGCCACTTCTTCACTGCCTCTTTCCAACTGGTTCACTGAGCACAACCTAACGGGCTCCATGGGATACCTGCAGGGTTGGGATGTGCCACAAGAGCAGCTCATGGATCAGGTAAATATGAATCACGTCGTTTGTCATCTCAGAAAAGTTAGTTAAATGTTGTCCTGAGTTTTGCAGTTTTTCAATGTTTCTCTTTGCTGTGATACTTTCTCACTCATGCTGCTGTAAACATGGCCATGGTTTTTACTAGCTATTCATGTTTTTGCTAACTATTCATGTTTTTGTTAACTATCCATGTTTTTGCTAACTATCCATGTTTTTGCCAACTGTCCTTGTTGTTTTCATTCCATTCTCCTGGACGGAGAAATGTGATAGACTTATGCTTTAACCAGTGTGATTGAGGTGGTAATTTCTACCTCCAATCCACGGTGATTTCTAAGAACATATAAATAAAGTCAGAGGGTTCTGCCCTCTCTCTTTTTGCCCTCTCTCTTTGGCCTCTCATTTTGGCTCTCTCTTTTGGCTCTCCTTTTTGGCTCCTCGGCCTGGTCGGCTACGTGTGTTTGTGTCCATATAGTACAGGGAACATCCACAGTTAAAAAAAGCCACTTAAAATCAAAATGATCCTGAGCATCCCTCAGAGGCGGAGTTAGTTATCTACAGATTAATTAGCAAAAAACCTGAAGTGTTTAAGTGCATTAAGCAGGTCTGAGATACCAGCAACACATTTTGAGAAGTTCTGGATTTTTAATATGTGCTTATATCCTTTTTGGAAAAAAACACATTCTTTAAAACAAACTGAATGAACATTTGCAAATAAATTATTTACTTTGTGTTTTGGACAGGAAAACAAGCAAACTAAATGTGGTTAATTAACAAGGCATTCCCATTCTGCTTCCAAAAGGCAGAGCAGCACCTCTTCATGTAAACAGGAAAGGGTGAACTCTGCTTTTCCTTGGAATAGAACAAAAAATTACATCCATGAACTTTTCAAAATGTGGATCTAAACCTTTTTTCTAGACACTTAGTTTTCCAAAATTCCCTTCCAAGCACTAACAAAATGAATACAATCTATTTACATGAGGGGAGGTAAAATGTGACTTTGCAAGATAAAATGAATTGCAAATTCTTTGTTTATTCATCCTCTCAGAGCAAAACCATAAGCCTGTAGCTTACACACTGTGCTTCACCTTGCACATCCATTTCAGTTTTAAAAGTGCAAAGTTGGCAAAAAAATCTAATCAGGACTTGTTCTGCATTGATTTTCTTTTTTGTAAGGTCAGATGCCATGTTTTGTGAACACAATTCTAATCATGTCATGCAGATACATAATTTGCTTGGTCTCCAAATGAACCTCAGTGCAAGAACACCATGAGGACAGCTGCGACTACTTGCTGTCTTCCACAAGGGAGGTTATTATTCCAAAGAGAAGATTTTTATTCAAACACATCCCTATTATCCCCAATCACATATTTGCACATTTCTAATGACTTGCTCTGAATCACATAATTTGCTTTCCAACTGAAAGTGCCTTTATGAGCACTTTGCACTTCCTTAGCCAGGACTTGTTTATTCCTTTCTCTTCACTTTAGAGCCAGAATCCACCACCGCACTACTGCACCTTACACACGACAGAAGCAGACAGATGGTCAGGTTCCACTGCTGTAGGTGGAAGCCCCTAAAAAGAACAAGACTATGGTAAAGAACATGTGTTTTTCTGCATATAAAGCCATGCATGTTGAGAGAGGTGCCAGCATCTAATACACTGGTAATATCAACTTCAGTTCTGAAAAACATACGCACTTTCCCCACTGCCACACCAGCAATGCACTTTCCTGCCTCTGAGTTGAGGAATTCAAAGATTTCCTTCTTGTGTGCTCATCATTTTCTGCCATTAACCTTTTGTTAGGATCTTTACACTGTTGGGCACGGAATATGGTCCCTTTGAAGGGCCACTTGCAACACCCCAGGTTTAGCTTGGGTTCAGTCCGTGCTTCACTAAACTCACGTAAGAGAGAGAAAATCCTTGACTCCTCAGGTTGGTTTGGTTTGCACCTCGATGAAAACCTTTGCTGCTTATCCTTGCAACCTTCAGCATTCCGTAGATGCGCTTTTACTGCGGTCTGTGCTGTGATTTAGCTGTTCTCATATATGCAACCTGAAAAATGCTACATTCCCAGCAAAAAACTTCCTCATTCTGACAGCAGAGGAGAAGCAGCCTCTAATGGGCTCCCAAGTTGCTCATGTAATTGAATTAATATCTGTCCCTCAGCTGCAGCAATGCCGGAGCTACAGTGAGTGGGAGCCAAACTCTGCGGCGCTCTCGGGATGGCACCGAGTGCCAGAGCCTTCCAGAGGCGCTCACAGCCGCCCCAGTCCCGCTCCCAGTGGCCAAAGGCTCTCTGCTTGCTGCACGTGCTGCTTCAGCAGCATTCCCAGTCCTGGCAGGGTCAGGTCTTGTGCTGGGAAAGGCTTTCTCATCCCCAGGATCGCAAATTATCGGGAAAGAAGGGAAGTTTTAGGAGCAAGCTTGCTTTATAAAAGATGGCTTTTTAAGCTATATTAAAATACTCCAGCCTGAGCCAGCATTTCCAAATCCTCTTTTTCATAATTATCTCCATCATTTGTCACTGCAGTGCATGGTGTGTTCACAGACACACAGTAAAACCCTACAGATTGCCTGCAGATGAACTATTAGGTCTATTCACCCCCACAACACAGAATTTCTGAGAGCTTTCCCTTACAAAATTCCACCATAGATCCTGACTAGAATTCCACTGGAACCTCGAGAGATCAAAATAATTGGGTGTGCCTGTGGAAAGATAAGAGCATTTATGTCAAAGTCTCACCTCTGGACTTCTAAAAGGCTCCAAAAGCCCAGTAAATTTATATTTATTAAAAATTATTTTCCAGAGTGTAAAAAGAACTGTTTCCCTCCTTCTCCCATATTATAGGAGAAAGTCAAGGTTACTGTCAACAGATTCTAGCACTCACTGTTAAAATAGGAACTTATTCCTTCTGTATCCCCCTTCCCAAGGGATGGAAAACACCAAAAAACATCCATCAGGGAGGTTCAAAAAAATGAATAACGTCTGCGAAATGCCTTTCAACATGCAAAAAATATCTGCATCTGCTTAATACTTTTCCTAACAAACATCACCATTTCTGAAGTAAAATCTGACAGATAATTAATTTTGTGACCTGCTTGGCTGTGGCACCCAGGTACTCTGCATACCTACTTCCTCCTCTGTTAGAAAAATGGTACTTTGATCTGATGAAATTCAGTCCACAGAAATAAAAACCTAACCTGTAATAAATTTAGATCGCTTCTTTATTATTATTCCCAGCTGATTACATACTCGGGATGAGTCAGTGAAGCTCTTTGCAAACAACTTCCAGACTGCAAGCATATGGGACGTCTTGGAGGAAATGGTGCCAGGTACAGCCATATGTTGTGTTGCAATAGCAAATATATCCCGCACTCAGAGAATCCGTCTTGGAGGACTGGGAGACGATGGGGGTTTGCATTCCGTCAGCAGACCTGGAAGCAGTTCTGCCTCTTGCTTTGGGAGCGGTGGTTTAGCAAACCCAGAACAGCTTAATCCCTGAGGCACTGACTCTGCAGGGCATTCCTGCACCACATGCCCTCTGTACGTTTAATGAGTATCTCCCCGAAGACTAATGATCTTTTAGAACACAAAATAGCTCATTTCCGAATAGCCATCCATCCACTATTTCATCTTCAAATAGTCTGCAGATGTCGGCATGCCACAACCATCACATGAAACCACTGATGAATCTGCTCTGGTTGCAGTATTTCGGATTCAGCAGAGTTGAATTCTCACCCCACATATCTTCATCTCCAGAATTGATGTCACCCTTGTCACCACACCATCCCTGACTGATCAAATGGTTCCATCTTCATAATGCTCTGTGAAGTGGGAAGTGAAACATCTGTTTCCTGGCTGGATCAGTACATCATCAATTCCATTAAGTGGTTTACCCAGGGCTATGGGAGACATGCAACTGAGCAGGAAATAGATCTCCTGTCTCCCATTGCGGCGTGAGCTTCTATTACAATCATATTTAGCCTCCCCAGTCGGGCTCAGCTCTATTCTCCTATCCTGAATAGGTCATCTGTTTGAAGGATAACCCACACACTCAGGCTCTCATCACTTCCACGGAGCACATCCACAGATCAACGGCACGGGCTCCTGAAATCTGCTGAAATTCCCAGCTCCTGCCAAGTCATCAATATCCTCATTTCCACTAGGCCTCGGATGCTCTTTATCATCATCTTCTGGGTGCTCCCTCATGTCTGCTGGCACTGCCACGCTCCGAACTGGGCATGTTCCTTTCCAGCTCCTTTCCATGGGGACAGTTACAAAAGGCCTTTCCAGTCTGCACACAAACACTTTGGAGGCCAGAAATCACAGTTTTGGAGCCCCAGGTTACCAACAAGAGAACCAGATGTGAGTTTCTCCTTGTACCTGTTCCTGGGTGGTTTTTCCTTTAAAATGTGAGTGAATGATGCCTCTATGCAACAATGAAGTAGTTGTTATCTCTTGACATGCACAGCCATTCAAAACAAAAATGGAACTGTAAATCCCTTCCTAGCAGGGACATTAGGCATGAAATAATAATTCCTCTTGATTACTCATTAAATTTGCAGGCTAGGAACCTGTTATCTCAAAGCTAAGTCACATCTAATTCTCAAAAACCCATGGATCTTAGACAACTGCCTTCTAGACACTGCAGGCAATCCTTCACTTCATTTCATTGATGTTTCAGTCATACTGTGACAGGCAGACAAAATTTGGAAATATCCTAAGAAAAATACACCACATTATCTGTAAATAAACAATTCCAGTCCACAGACTGCTATTCACAGGGACCTCTGTGAGCAGCACTAATTAGTAGCAGATAATTAAATTATTTATTATTCCTTTAGCAACTGTACTGAAATGGACCTGAAGACTGAGTGCACACATAAGCAGGAAGATATATTTTATGCTGGCTTGCTGCCCTGAGATATTTTAGGAAAGATAAAAGTCATGAGTCCTTGCCTTTCAAAGCAATAGAGCAAAAAAGAAAAAGCACACAGTGGAAATTAAAAAGAGAATGTCTCTAAAACAGTCAGTTCTTTGTTTAAATTGGACTATATTTCTTCTTTTATTTTTTACTATCCATTGGTAAAAGTTTCCCTTAAGAGTTGATCAGACAAACCTTGTTTTCCCCGAAGCTGATTCATTAAATCAGTGGGGGCGTTTTGGAAGGTGGAACTGCTTGTGCAAATACCACCTTCCTGATTATGCTTATTTGAAGTATTTAAGTAAATTTTTAGCTGTTGTCTTTCTTCCAAACACATGAATGCATCACCCTGGCAAGGCCTTTGTTTGTTTGTATTTACTCACAACCCTTCGTACACTTTACAGAACTTGGAGCTGTTCTGAGTAAAGCAGATGTTGCTTTTCCCAATTGTTTTCATTAACAGAAATGTTAATGAAAACAGTATAACTGCCTCTCTTTAAAAATACAAAACCAATTAAGTGGGGGGCAAAGCTACTTACCACTTTTCATCTTAAAGAAGGACAAAAACCAGGCCTAGAGACACAAATTCATAAATTGTTCCTGTGGGGTATAGAGCTCCATGATGCTGCTCTGTTTACACCAATATATTCACATATTAAACGCTAAAATATTAAAATCCACTAAGTTTAAATGTATTCCTACTGCATTTTTCAATGTGATAGTTAATATGGAGTCTTTACTTTCTAAAATTACCTTAAGCTCTTCTACAAACCAGAAATTTTATAAGCTAATACCATTATCACCACCATTACAAAATTGCTTAAATTTCAGAGTATGAAATGCTACCAATTGTAACAAATTGCATATTTCTTTTAATGAACAAATTTCATTTAGTGAGCAGAATATTTTCAGTAGCATATGCCTACCTGGTTCAAATAAGCCATTAAGTTCAACTACATGGAATTTCCTGCCTGAAGTGCTTCATAATTAGCAGCGATAATAGAAATGGAGATAAAGTGAATCAAGGGAATTTACTTCTCTGCTATGGTTTTGTTTGTATTTGCTTGCATCACATAATAAGATTTTAAGGTACATTCAAAGGAATGACTGAATTTTAGGAAAGAAACCACAGTATTCATTACCATGGAGGAAAGAGCAAAACCCCAGCTCTGAACCGCTCAGTTGCTCCCAGCCTTGGAGGACGTTTCCTGAGTAGCTGCACACACACGGATGGAGCAGTCAGGTGTCCAATGATCCCAATAATTAATAGGAGTTAATAAAGCATAACAAACCCCGTTTTGTGACATCAATTAAGTCTTTGGACACAACAATGAGTAGGTTAAAATAACAGACAGACACATATGGCCAGGTGTTAGTTGCAGCCACTACCAGTGACCTCATATACAGCATAATTCAATTTGGAAGATATTAATGGTTAAACTAATTCACTATAATTGCAGTCTGGAAATCATTTGCACTTCTAACATTAAGTCACATCTGTTTTTTTCAACAACAACCATTAATCATCGAGATAATGCAAGAAGAGATCCTGTTTCATTAAGAGTCATATAAACACAGTTGAAATACAAAGATTAATTCAGGAATCATGATGTAGAAACAAGATAAATCTTATTTTTCCTATTTGTCACATAATGGGTGACAAAGGACAAAGACAAATGGAGACATGACATCAGAACGTTTACTTCTTCAGTCAGATGAGGTCACTCCCAAGAAATCCAAACCACAGTGCAAGTGTTCCACAAGACAAAAGCACACAGAGAACTTCTGGCTATGTATGAGGAAACCACGCTCCTGTGCAAAGCATCAGAAGCTTAATTTTGGGAAGCAAGAGCCAAAGAACATTAGGATTACCTCCTAACTATCCTTCTTGTTGCTGAGAGGTCCTGAGGAAGAGCAGAGAAACCGTTTGCTTCCATGCCAGAGTATGCCTTTGCATACTGTTTCAATACATGCATCGACCCTCTCCTTCTCACAGGGCATTCTAAAACCAAAGTGCAGAGTCTCCATTGCTTCACAGTCCTCCCCTTGCCCACCTAAGAGGTTGAGATACGAGAAACAGATGCTACTAACTCATTTCATGCACCCTGTAAGAGTCATCTTTGACCCAGCACTGGATGCTTCCATCATAATAATATTGGCATATTTGATTTCCACTTCTAATGAAAAACTCAGAATCAGTTACTGAACTACCTGCCCACCCAAATATCCATTTATGCTTCTATGCTTGAGCCAACCACTGACAAATCAGCAAATCACTGGCTATACAGGGGTAAGGTAGGATGACAGCTACACTCCTTAAATTTATACTCATTTCTTTTTTTCCCTGAAAAGCTTGCTGCACAGGTATCGGCTGAAGTTCTTATTTATGGTCCTACTGGTAAGAACGGATACCTTCAGAGACCCCTGCACCCTGATCCTCTGCCTTGACTCAAGTGAGAATTATAAGAACTTTAATCCCTGAAAAGAATCGCCCTAATACCAGCAGGGAGTCAAGTCCTGACTCCAAGTCTGGCCTAATACCAGGGGATATTTTCTGTGGGGATACACGAACACGGGTTTCAGTGACAGTTTCTCGGTTTACATCAGCCTTGGAGCCCTCCTGCCGTCTCCCTTACCTCAAAACGTGTGTTGTACCTTTGGAGGGAGTTCAAGATTCCCTGTACAACTAAAGCAGGTCCAGAAAGTGCAGCCTGGTGATTCAGAAAATGATGGAGAGGCTAAACACGGCAAGGTGATGGCCCATCTGTTCTCTGGCAAGGCGCTGGGGCTGGGGCTCGGTGCCGCGCCTGCTTTTTCCGGCAGAGAGCCCGGAGCGCCCGCAGCCCAAGCTGGGACAGCCAAGCCTTTCATCACTGCTCAGGACCAAGGGCACGGATCATCTCCCAGGATATCTGCTGCCCGTGAACTCCCTATTGCATTGTTTCATTACAAAATAAGTATACTAAGATATACTAAGAAGATAATTTCTGTTCATGCAAAAGCTGCAGGCAAAGCAACAAACAGCACCCTACTCAAGGCAAGGGCAACTTGCTGATTACTTCAGTCGGATGCAGATTTAATCTTAGAATTATTTTATTTGTGTCTGGAAAGATTAAAAAACCCAACCAACCAACAACAAAACCCCCAAATAAACCCACAAGAAATACCCCCTCAAACCTACTGAGGAATAAACTGGCTATTTGAATGGGCAGGATTGTTATATCGGTGGCTATTGATCAAACAGACAAACTGCTGAAATAAAAAAAGGTCTTTTGCATTATGTACTTACATGCAAGATAGAGAAAAGATATAAAAAGGCACTGGAAAATCCCAATCAATAATAATATCTGATATAATTTTATTACATGTCCATTTGGTTTTGGCTGCAGCTCCAAGAAAACCCTTTCCTCTCTATGAAGTAAGAAAGGCTGTTGGATTAATGTAATTTTGAAATAATTTACTATGAGTGGGGACCTTATTCTCCGCTTCACCTCGGACCTGCTGAAACCCGGGAATCCTGGAGACGCGGTCAGCTACACATCCACTGGCACCCCCCTTCCCTCCAGCCTGTGCCGAGCAAGGAACGAACACCAGAAGGTGGCAGCAGGGACTCGGCGGAAACCCACGGAGCGATGCCGACATGAGCGAGGATCCCCATCTCACACACATATACTTAGTAAATACTTAGTATATTTTAGTAAATAAAAACAAAACTGTGATGCGACCCCTACTTTTCCATTCCTAAGATACTCCCTAAAACGTTGTGTGGCTCTGGCTATGGGAATCAAAATCTGATCATCTAAAATAGTATTTATGGTTACACTAAAGCTGTCTCATATATAATGGTTTAAGTAAGTTTAAGAAGGTAGAAGAAAAAACTACAGCATTTAAAGTTAAAAAAGCAATCCATTTCAATTACTGGAAACCAGGAGGTTTTGCCCTGACTTATGGAACTGTTTTATATGGTAGATTTCTGTGCAAAAAGTATTTAAGGAAAGAATAGAAACAAGCTGGAGGTTAAGGAATGGGAACCCAGTCCTGAAATATGTTGGCCATCTACAATTCATAGAATCTAGTTCAGTGTCAGCAAACGCAGTTTAATAATTTCCAGTTTACAGAGGGGTTTAGCAGATAGAAGGCAGCAAACAGGAAGACATCTCCATTTTTCCCTCCCAAACCCAGTAAAAATGAGGTCTGACTAGATTACATTATTTTTTAAATATTATTTTGGGAACCACTGAACCTTATTACTTAGGGTATAAACCTAAAATAAGACAGCTCTATTAAAGACTCTGAGAAATTAATCCAATTTATGAAGTTTTCTGAAAAAAGGGCAAACACAGAGTGGCTGACAGAAAAGCAGATGACATTCTTGGTACTGCAGAACCACTAATTCCATTTCAGGCACCAGAGAATCCCTACATTATTTACCACTAGCAGTGCATACAGTAATATATGAATATGCTGCTAGTAGTTACAAAAAGCTAAAGCAATAATGTTACTAAAGATCCTCGTTTCACTTGGAATTTTCCCCACGTTTATTCTTGTTTGTGTGTAGTAAATCTTAACTCCATGGAGTTTGTTGCTTTCAGTGCTTTTGAACATCAGTCTTAGCAAACCTGGCATTCACTCACCTGGGTGGCAATTCTGTTTCCAGCCATCTTCTGCACCAAACTTTTATGCTAACTGTCCACAACTAGCATGAAAAATACTAATAAAATTCATAGGTGACTTTTCTTCCTCTCTGTTATTAAAAAGAATGCTTTTTGTAGTCATTCAAATATTTTAGCAAATTATTTCTGAGTTACAATAGCAGAAAAAAGGATATTGCCATCAAAAGCTAGTTCAGAAAGCCATGAAAAAATTATCAAACACAGGAAGAAAGTACAAATCTTAATTCAAAAATGTTTCTGGTTTTCCAGATAATTATAGCTGCCAATTTTAATTTCTTCTAGCTCAAAAGCATTCAGAGACAAAAAAAATCCCAAAACAACTCAGAAAAAAAATGTATGCTTTGCTAGAATTTGCATATTTTGGTTCAATTAAAAATTAATTCTATTTTCAACTGATATTTCACATCACCTTTTCATACAGAGCATTTTTTTGTAGAAATTTGTTCTCTCTTGCAAGAAAAAGAATCATTCCAAAATGAACTGACTGATTGACTTATGCTGTAAAATCCATCAATCAAGATGCCCTCTCCTGTCAGGGAACCAAGTTTAGTCTTTTATCACTGTAATATAAATAACTGTCATGCTGAGGAAGAAATAACAAAAACAGCATTCACAAAGGTACTCAGATACCCTCACGACAAGATTCTCCACAACATGATGTGAAATTTTATAGAAAATTGGAGAGGTCACAAGTGACAACAGATTTTCAATGTCTCAGCCGTGCCAAAGTAGTGACTACAAAGAGGCCATAACCCAAATTTGGATGTGAACCACGCTGAAATGAAAGGCTGTTGAAAGTTGGAGCTGTTCAGCTGTGGGTGTGCAGAGCATTCTCTCCAGCTTCACCCCACCACATCTCCCCAAAATTCCAGCAGCTGCAGTAGAACTATGCTCCAAACATAATATCACATTTTATCAACAGTGGTATCAGATGGACGATGATAAAATTATGAATTGTGAAAGGGTTTGTCTATTTTGACTAAGCGTAATTAGCAAGGCACAGAATTGAACTCGAAAGTCGTGGAAGAATGATTCCCAAGGGCTTTTTCATATTGACATATTATGTAATACAAAATAAATGGACTCATTGTGCACTGTCCCTTATTATCATCCATTTTTTCCCATTTTCTCTGTCTATTTGCACTGGCAACAAAAAGTTGGCCCTTTGATGTCCTCAGCAGCAGAATCCCTTATGCCTCTGCAATGTGCTGTCACTTCCAGCAGCAGCATTTCCTTCATCCTTTCTGCTGGAGTTAGGAATTACAGCCCTGTTGACTTGTTGCAAGCACTGACTGGGGAGGCTGACAGAGCAGAACTGCGACATCAGTCAAATGCACTTGTCCAAACCATTCACTGTCCCCTGTCTCGTGCCCATTTTGGCAACTTTGGAAGGCATCAGGGTCTAGCAGTGAGGGGCTCTGGCTGGAAATCTGAAAGAACTGGGTCACAAACCCTGGCTGTCACCAGTGTGTCCCTGTTCTGTGCACATCAGTTAATCCTCTTCCTCTTCAAGCCCTGTCCTTTCAGATGCAAAGTGCTTTGCATCACTGTCTCTCAGTATTGATACAGCCTAAACTCCACTGAATTACACGGCAAATATCTCACACGGACTCCAGCAGAGTCACATCTTTCATCCTGTGCTGATGCAGTGCTTAGCACCAAAAGAAATCCTTACCTCACGTGGGGTTCACACAATACGGCTGCTGCAGGAAGGAACTACTGTATTTAAGAAGAAATATCTTACAGAGAGACTGGAAATAAAAACTAAGACCACTCAAGCTTTTAATTGCAACTAAAGCACCACTCTCTCAGTGACTGCACCAAGGAAATAAAGCTACAGGATTTTCTTAGCTTTAGAAACAGTCTAAGTTAGGAGTTAACAACAGTGCCGTGGCCAAAATGGTCTTTCTGGATGTGAAAAGTGCATATCCAGAGTTTTAGCAAAAAGACTTTTTCCTTGAGGGGGGATATCTGGAAGCTGCACGGTGGGAATGGTGGCAAACTACACCCAGTGGCCAAAAGCTAAATCATGTAATTTTTGACGTGGGACATTTGAAAGATCAGCATCTTTAGATCAGCCTCCACCCTTGGTTCTGACAGTGGAGCTCATAGTTAAGGTCAGTTCCTTTAAATACATAAATACCTGAATCAACCAGGACAATTCTATCATCTGTTAATTGTTTCTGATTTTAGAATAAACCCCAAATTTACTATAAACCAACACTCCAGTAAATGGGATGCATGGACAGAAAAGACTCATTTGAGTCCTGCTGAAATGTACTCTCATTCCAAAAGATGTTGAAAAAACTCTACTGAAGTTATTCCTAACCAAAAAATTCTATTAGTCCTTGGAACTGCTGAATTAAAACAGCTCAAATAGAATTAATGTATTTATATGGGGTTTTTTTTTCATTTCAAAGTAGATGTTTCTGAGAGAAAAATACCTTCATTAAATGTTCCAGTTTTGACAACATTTGCATTTCCCAAAAGAAAATGCCTGTCAAAATTTTCCAAACCCCTCTACTTCGTAGCTTTTGGTAAATTCCATGTATAGATCAGCAGTTTTTTTCACTGAAAACCTCCTTCCTTGATTAGAGAGGCAGAATCAAAATACAACAACATTGTTAGAAATTAGTATAATGCAATCAGCTAAAACCAACCTAATCTCTGTGGCACGTGCTCCGTAAGGGGATGTCTGTGCAGAGAGACACCGGCCAGTGCAGAAAGGAGCAGGGGGTTCTGTAAAACTCAGGTTATCACTGTTAATCTAGAAAAGGAGGGGTTGGATGCTGATCTATGTGAAGGTCAGACCTCAAAGTGACACCCAAAGGAGCAAACAATGAAAAGACGACAACCAGAACAGAAATCAGGCTTCTCCGAGACACCTGTTTCTGATGTGGGGAATTTGCCTTCTTTTTGTTGTCCTTTGACAAAAATTTGCCGCAGACCCAGAACAGACAGCCAGCTAAACAGAAAAACAAGTATATTTTAAAATAAGAAAAAAAAGAAAAAAGCGCCTTGGTTCTGTCCACATTCCACTCCACAGTTTAAAATTATAATTTTGTTCTATGAAATACACAAAACAAAAATTTCACGCTCAACTTTCAGAAAGAGAGGGGGGAAAGTGACAGACAAGTTAATTTGCTATATAAAACTACTTAAATAGATTTTGATCCCTGTTTTCCAACTTCCCCCACCAATGATGCCAAACAATTCAGGATATTTAACCCACACTGACTTTGAATTCATCTTTTCCCTGATGTTAGCACCATGTCATATAAAAAAAGGGAACACGTCCACTGCATGATTCCTCCATTTCATCTACTTCCTTGTATTTTCACTGTTCCTTGGCAGCCTCCGCTCGCTCCTTTTCTCAGGTAATCCTGAACTGAGCCCTTGATCCACTCTCCTGGGTGGATGTTCAGCTGCCCTTTTACCTGCGCTGCTTTTACTCTGCAGTAGCACAACCAACACAAAGGGCCCTGCAGGGATGGGAAAAGATCTCTGAACTGGGCTACAGAAATGAGGAATATCAGTTAGTGCTTAAAACTATCCCAGGTCTCCTTTTTCTTTCAGGGTGAAGCTGGAGGGGAAGAATCAAAGCCTTTCAATAGAAAAATTTTTATGTGGTAGGAAGAATTTATTTACAAAGGAAAAATGTTGTTTCCAGATTGACTAAATACTGAAAAAAAATTATGTAAACACTCACAAACTTTAGGAAGAAAAAACATCTTTAAATACTTTCAGAATACAAACTCTGCACTGAAATGGCAATTTGTTATTTGAAATACTACCTAAAGAAAACGATTCTACGTTACACAACTTATTATGACAACAGCAGGGAGATTAAGATGTATGGCTCCCTTCTGCTAGTTACTGAAGAATGCAACTTAAATTTGTATTTGCAAATTCTAATGGCAGAGGCTTTTTTAAACTGTAAAATTCCTGGTTTTCTGATTTCCTGATGCCAAAATTTTGCTTGTTTAAAAAAATTTTCTTCTATACACGTTTCTCAGGAGTTTAGTTGGGTTTTTTTCTATCCTTAGGAAACTTCACTAGTCAGGGATCCATTGTGTGGGGTGTGTCTGATTTTTTTTTTTAAGGACTATAGAGAGCACTCTTAAGACACTAGCACAGTCCAATAACTAGAATAGTTTAATCCCATTTGAGCTATAGTTTCTATATTGGACAAATTATTTCTGCTCTTGCACTTGACTCTGCTTCAATTTGCAGCAAATAAAAACTGTATTCTTATAGTCTGTGCAAAACAAATTAGGAAGGAAAAGAAGGTCAGACCGAGCAGAATTTACTGAGAAAGGCTGGCAGAAACATTTGCAGCAGTGGGTTCAAAATCTGAGCTTAGATTCACGTCCAATTGAATATGACTTTGGAGGGGTGAAATTGCTGTCTGATCATTCCCATAAGAAGGGAAGGAAAGATCAAAATATATTCCCAGACTTGGTAATTTTCCAAGCAGAATAAACCTGGCACACACTCACTTCCTGCAGAGTGAGACGTTCTCACTTTGTCAGACAATGAGGAAAAGCCTGTGCTGAGAATTTCTAATTTCCTTATCAGAGGGCATTTGTAAAAGGTGTGTACAGTACCTATTGAGATTGATGTTTCTCTGCCCTTGGTTTAGCTTGAGGAAAGAGCCGGAGGTGCTTGAGAAATACACACACCACCTTGAGCCCAGCCATTTGGCACTAATTTAAAGCACAGGCATCACATATGAGTTTAATTAAAGCCTGTCCCGCCCCATTTGCCAGTCAATGAGCTACAGCAGACAGGGCAAAGGAGCAAGGATTCCAGAGCTTCTGCAATGCTCATAGGAGTGGGATTTCTGGTTAATATTTGAAGTCACAGATCCTTTCTCAATGGGCTGGCCAAACTAACACCTGGTTAGCACTTTGCTTCTCTTTGCCTCCTAAAGAAAAAGAGGACCAGAAGAGGCAGAGGTGACTTCCTACAGTCTGTCTCAATACTTGTTCTGTGCAAGAAAAATGCAATGGAAGTGGCTCCATGTGAAAATGGGATTAACAGTATGAGAAAAATTAAAGATGGACGTGGCTTGGCACAGTGTTAACCACCTGGCTTTGATCCCACTTTTCAGAAAAGACTGAGAGGTGCAGCAAGTTAAAGATAAGGTGTTGATACTTTGAGCCCATTCCCACCTTAATGAAACTCAGAGAGGTTCTGCCACAGACTTGGTAGGAGCAGGATCATAAACTGCACATGTGCTGGCTGAGGAGGTTTAAATATTTACAGTTCCTTGGCTGCAGATGTCATTAAAATCTTGAGCCGATGCTTTTTGTGTATTTCTTCATTACTAAAGTATGAACCCTCTGCTCTCGTTACAATAAATTTCAACTTCATTTGGTTTTTCTCCGTTTGCCCTGAATAATGTATTGGCATAGAGAAAGTTTTTAGAAAATCCATCCATTTGATATTAGAGTATTAAAACATCACTGGGTCATAATTTTATGGTTATGTTATATGCATAGTTTCAGACTTGTCACTAAAAGCTCAAAATTGCAAACCATTATAATTGCAAAGCAAGTACAGAATTGCAAATGAGCAAAGAGTTTCAAAATAGAATGGTTGAAATTATAATGATGTTGATCCACTCAGTGTCATTCAAATAAATTCTTTAGCAAATTCTGTTCCGTTTCCAAAAGTAAAACTTCTTCCTTCCACATGTATTATTTGTCCTTTCATAAAGCTGAACAATCAGGATTTTTTTTTAGAAAGTCAAAGCATTTCCAAGTTTGTATGATATTTGTGTTATAACAAACATTTTGGCTTGAGATTTAGGTAGAAGCCTGGAGTTTTGAGAAAATTCAAGCCTTGTGATCCTGTGCTGCTGCTGTGTTTTGTGAAAGGATGGCTCAGTTGTCTGGCTGTACATCACCAGCCCTGTGCTGTGCTGAAGCAGATCAAAGTGCAACAGCCTGGACAGAAATTACACAGCCATCAGGGTATTCCCTGTGTTTTGCTGTGAATTAGGGGAGGCCTGAGGCAGGGAAGGATAAGGATGGCTATTGGAAATGTCTGAATAATGGACATTTGTTAGGCTCACTTAGGCACTCAACTTGTGTCCATTTCCAACATACATTACTGCAAATGTCCAAGAATCCAGCACCCAAAGACTAAGAAATAAACACGAATTGTTTGCTTTTGGACAAAAATTGTGCCTTGACCCAAGAAATCAGTAGGTGCTGTGCTCAGCTTTCTGACAGAGGAGTATTCCCCTCACATGATGCTTCTACATCCTGGACAAAGAGAACAGAGCAAGCGAAAGAACGGGCATATTCCAACTCCTTAGCTCAGGCTTGGGAAAAGAAAAGGAGGCAAATATCACACCAGGAGAAGTTAACTGCCAGTATTTTCTCACCTTCCAGTAGATCAAGCAGTGTCCATACCTACATCCACCTGAAATTCATCAGCCGGTGACTGAGAGAGTGCAATAACCACCAGAACTGTCACAGCCTCAGAGATTCTCAGAGCTGACAGTGTTTTTGGATTATTTGCTGTCTGGTCTCCCACAGAGCACAGCATCTTTAATATCACAAGAAAATTTCATTAAATCAAATACCTTCTATTAAAATAATTAATGCCTCAGAAAGGAATCCAAGACTTGTCCAGACAAAGGCAGAACACTTCTGCTTTATCAGGCAGTTTTTCTTCCCCCGCCCAGTTTCAGGCATTAACCACCAGTCTTAACAAGCTGCGTTTCCCCATCTGGAGCAGGTGTGCTCTAACTCCTAAATATTGATTCTTAAGTAATATCAACTAAAGAGTTCTCTACTGCCTGCCATTACTTCTCTTTTACACTCCAAGGCAGCCAACTCTCATTTACTAATTTTGCAGTTAAAGAGCTTCGGCTCCTTAGCCTGAGACCTTTCTTTTGGCACTGTCTCCGGGCTTTTAGGAGTCATTTTGAGAAAGCGGCCTCCTGAAAGGCAGGAATACAGCACTGGCACACAAATATCAGCGGAGTCACACTCAGAGGCGGTGATGAAAGGCCCCCCTTTCTCCAGCTGCTCCCCAGGTTTGACCTGGGGGTGCCCATTCCCAGTTGGTGTTTCAGAGCTCTTCCAGAGCCAGTCTGCTTTTCCAGACAGTTCCTTTAGCTCTGCACCTCTGGCCTCCACCCCTTTGATGTTATCAGAGGGGATCCAATGTTCTTGGAGATGGATGATGAGAATGTTGAGCAGCACGAGGCACAATCTCTCTCTCTTTGCAACTCAGTAATGTTTTGCCATTGACTTGCACTTCATGAAGTCACAAACAGCTGAGTCTTAATTTATTTAACATCAGCTTTAATTATATTGTTTTGTACTTTTTTATTAGTGAAATGCCATCTGATGCTGACGATACCTGTATGAAATCTAATTCTACTATTTCATGCAGGTAACTTTATTAAGCAAGTACAGAATCCTTTCAGAGATTTCCTGTTATTGATACATTGCTATCTCCTTAGGTCTTGTTATATTCAGTTGCTCATGAGGCTTTTTACTCTTCTGTTAAGAATAAATGCAACATAGCCAATCTATAAGTAGCTGGTTTTGTTCTACTTACTCTCCTCTTTCTGGAGTTTCTAAGCTTTTACTTTGTTACAACTCACATTAAAATTTAATGTCAGCTGATGGAGACTTCCCTGAGCTTCTTAGAAATCCGGGATGAATTCTATTAAATTTAAAAACGTGAAACACAGCTCCTTTGGGGTGGAAAGTTTAGCAGCACCTTGATGAAATGCAAGTACATGCTGCTACTTTCTGAATGCATTTGCATACAACTCTTTGAATGTTTCTATCTTTCTTTTTTTCTTAACCTTTTTTCTCTCCCTGCAATAGGCCTGGGCAGGTTAGGAAAGAACCCTTTCTGAAACCACTCTGCTGGCAGCCACTGAAAAATATTCTGAGTGCACTGGGGTCACATCAGAATTTTCCATGTGTCTCCCAAAGTCCTCTTCCTGGCACTGCCACTGTCAAACAGGGTGGCTGCAGTGGTGCTGACTGTTCTTCTGGACAGGTGTGACTTTCTCTGAGTTAGTAAATTTTAGGGAGATCTAAGCTGGTGGATGAGATTATTCTGATAATACCTTTTACTATACTCTTAGTTTCACTGGGTCAAAACATTTCAGAGCTAAGAACTTGAATTAGATCTAGAAAACTTACTATATGCAGATCCTTAAAATAATTTTCCTTTGTTAACATCCTAAAAAGAAAAAGCTGACAACATCCGACACGCTAAGAAACAGCAGCTATGCACTGCAGCCATACTTTATAGCATTTTTAATAGCTAACTGTGGATTCAGCACCCCTAAAATATTATCATTCTGGAGCCAAGCAATATGATGCCATTAAAATTCTTTATTCATTTATTTGAAGTTGTTTCACTGACTTATTCCATTGCCATCTAAGCCATTACGATATCAATTGCAGTGTCTCCCAGTTATGATGTTACGGTAATTGCAGCCTCATACGTTTCAATTTTTTTATGCTAATTCTGGTTGCTTCCCACAGCCCCTCTCCTGATGTTAACTGCACTGTCTCAGACAGTTTGACTCACACAGTAACCATTCCAGGGATACATAACTGCAGTTTATTGGCAGTACCTGGACTTAGGCCCGCCATTTACATCAAAATTAATTCAAGATCATGTTAGTTGTATGAAGAAAAAATTCATTATATTGACAGTAATTCCACTCTAAAGCATTTGAATTATAAGTCTATTGTAAAGCAGGAGGAGAAATCACTTTCCAGATCTTCAGCTACGCACATTTACAAAAAAAAAAAATATTCCAGACTTCTTTAAGTTTTGTAAAACATTTCATTAGAAAGATGCCCTTAGGATTGCAACTACATAGATGAAATATTTTTATCACATTTCCTGCCTCCATACTGTCTGAAAGACCTGAATGTTCTTGTGCTTTGCAAAATGTTTAAAATAAACTTTGGCCACAAGTAGCCCAGAAGATGTTCAGAGATCACAGAAGCTGTTAGGCTCTGCTTACCTGCAGCAAGGAGCAGGGCCAATCCCAGGTGTTGTGTCCTCAGGAGAGAAATGGAACAGGAAGGTCTCGTGCCTGAGGGATCCCATGTGGTGTGCACACAGCAGAGAACCTACCTGACCTGGAACCTTCCCCTCACTCTTCTCCTCCTGCAGCCCAGACACCTTAGGAGGGAAGCAGCTGTTTGTGCACTACAAGAGAGAGAAAAACCTTTTATTCCCCAAAGCTATAGAACCTCTACATAAAAAACCCTAGGTCTTACCTTCAGAACCACACAAAAACCCATCCATTTATGCCAGCAAGTGGCCACTCAGGAGTACAGAAGGGAAAACTATAATCCTGTGGAACAGGGTAAGTATAGAACAAGAACTTTCTAATTGCCCTGTCTCGCCTGACTCCAACTCTTGGTGCTCTTTTCCCATACCAGCCATCAATATTTAGAAAAGACAGATCAATAAAAAGGAGGGTCAAACGTTCATTTTGACAATAATAATCAATAATCACATTATTGACCTGGAAATACAATTTAAAAAAAATTAAATGCAAGAAACTCTTCGTGCATCACTCTTTTTAATTAAAGTGCTTACTGCTATGCTACTCCAACGCCATTTATCTGAATTGTCAGCTATTTTTATAGAATTAAAGCAAAAATATGACCCATTTGTAGGTTTGTCTGGAGTTTAAAGGCATAATTTCTTTGGTAGCAGAGAAATAACTAAGGCTAAAAAAGCACCAGCAGCTACGTGAAAGAGCTCTAATATCCCAATAGATTGTTTTATAGGTTTTCTGAAAGTTTACAATCAATCTTTCTTCCTTGTCCTCTGTAACTGGAAAAAAACTAATAAGATTAGACATGAAATAAAGGAAATGATTTGCAGCCTGCTGTGATGGCTATCTTTGCATGATAGGTACCTTCTTATGGCTTTTGTCCTGTATTATTTTACCATATTTGCCAATTTTTGGATAGGTCCAGCAGTTTAAATATGCTTTATCACTTATGTCTCCAAGTAAGAATAAAACACTTCAGGAGTACTGAGTCAGTTTTGATAGGCTTGGCTTAATGTAGAATTTCAATCCAATGGAGAAGACTGATGCTAACACATCACAGACATGGAACGGTGCAGAGTTATCAAAAGGTGCCTGAAGAGAACCAGGTGAGAGTGAGAGGTACAAAGTGAAAAAGTGAGAGTTACAAAGTGCAGCAGCAAAACAGCTCATCTGTGGAAGAGGCCTAGAAAATCTACAGTCTATTTAGGAGATAAAAGATGGAACATGTTTGCAATTATCTAAATTAGAAATTGTTTTCGTAAGCAACTCAGTCCAGAGAGAGTTCCTGAAAAACAGCATGACTAGATTACAACTAAATGACTTGATAGTCTAAGTACACTGGGCAGTTATTCTAACTAATTACTTGATTGTTTTTATGCTTCTGTCTTTGAATGCAGACACCCAAGGTCTATTTAAGAAATAAGACACCCAAGGTCTATTTAAGAAATACGGGGAGAAAAGCTGTTTCAAGAGTGAAAACTCTTAGCTTGTGCTGCAGACAACCACACAATTTTCTTTTTCCTATTACCATGTCCTTTTCCAGCAAGGACAGGAAAATTACATCCTCCAGGTTTTGGAGCTGCAGGACTCTCTGGAGGATATCAGAAAATGGATACCTATTTCCATTACACTCTATACACAGGATTTTCCCCACCTTGCTGTTTTTCACGCCCTCATTATTCACTAACCCCACGAGCAGGACAGGGGTCCCAGCAGTGCAGAGTGTTCCAAGCTCCTGGAAACCGAGGAGTTCTGCCTCAACAGAAAGGTGCTCTGGGCGAGCAGCACTCTTACTTTCAGACAGCTCCACTCCTCTGCTCCTTTGAGGGTGGATGCTTGGCATTCAGCAGGTTCCTCAGCTTCCCTCCATAAATTGGCTGCCTGTTTGCAGGGGCAACAGTCCCCTCTCTGCACCAGCATAAAATGAGTTTTCTTGAATAGTTCTGAGTACTTGCAGAGGCTGAACCAATTTGTCTCTAGGTAAATTTGGCTAATAAAGCAGTTCAGTAGTTCAGCAAGTTCAGCATATATTTAAACCAATCTCAATAGGAACACAAGTTCAGACTTCCCCCTCTCTCTCTTGGTAATCACAAAGTCATTTATCTGTTTCTGACTGGACAGCTAAGAATTTTTCCTCCCCACTAATACTGCTATTTTCTGGCAGTTCCCTGAAATGGAGGACTTCTAATCAATTTCTGTTAATTTGATAAATATAATCAAATAAATCAAGCATTAAAAGAGAAAAAAAAGAAGACAAAATGCATCATTTTAAGTGCGGGGCCTTAAAAGCTCATTTAGTCTGGGCACTCTGCCCACCAGTGAGCCGCTGAAAGGAGAATCAATTCCATGCACCTTAGTGATGATCTTCTGGCTAAAAGAAGCCCTTTCTGTGAGATCAGATGTTGTGAAATAGTTGCAGCTCTGCTGTAAATGATGAAATTAGGTGTTGCTTTTTCAAGTGCTGGTAGTTCTGCATTATCTATGTTTTCAGCTTACTCCTAACTCAAAACACTAATAGAGA
This sequence comes from Pomatostomus ruficeps, assembly GCA_013400735.1. Taxonomy (NCBI): domain Eukaryota; kingdom Metazoa; phylum Chordata; class Aves; order Passeriformes; family Timaliidae; genus Pomatostomus; species Pomatostomus ruficeps. The sequence continues at coordinate 181,799 of VYZT01041621.1, read as the reverse complement.
TTCCCAGTGTTGAATATTATTATCACAGCAGTCTCACAGATGTTCTAGCTGGAGTAAGGGTGAAAAGGCTAAATGATTAATTGGAAACACCAGTGGATAATGGGATAGAGGTTCAGATTTCCTAATTATATCTATTGCCAGTATTTTTAGGATAAAGGAGATGAGAACCAACCATCTCAGACATGCTATCCACCCAGAGGTTTGGGGGTTTTCTTCTTGTTGTGCTTGGCCTTACAAGCTATTAATAAACTCCAGGTGATTACCCCGTTTATTGGTACATATCAGACACATTCACAAACACAGAAGGTGAATCACCACAAAATCCAGTAGAGGAAATCCTGCTATTGAAAGACCCAGATCCATTAAAACCATGAAGTGTGCTCCTGCCCTCCTTCCTGGACTCCTGGAAGGAGATGAGCTGTGGAAGGGCTGGTCTCTGGTGCCACTGCTGGCAATGGCTGCAGAGATCCAGTATCTCAGGAGGCACATGGCAGCAAGTGACAGCGACAGCAGTCCCTCCAGTCTAATCTTTGTGTAAGCTGATTAACTGAGGTTGTTCTTGCATCTTTTCTTGTGTCCTCTAGAAAAATCTGTTAATGATGTTGGCTATTTTGGAAGCAGTAAACAAACGCCTTCATTTGCATCACAATGCAGCTGGAGTCAGGAGCAATTAAAACGTGAAGGGATGGCAGAGTGCAGGGCACTGAAGGCACGCTGAGATGGAAATCAGGGCTGAACTGGAAATGAGGGGCTGCACTGGCACCCCGAGGGCTCAGGGCCCCAGCAGGAGCCAAGGTAACAGCGGAGGGTCCCTTTGGAGCTTTGGGATTATGGTGGGGGGGGTGATAGCCGAGGGCTCAGGAGGGAAGGGAGCAACAAGCAGCAATCAGGAAGGCACTGGAATTCCACTAAAGAGTCACTGAGGGCTCCCTAAGAGTTTGTCGTACGAGTTCGTGCCTTAAACCCCAAACTGTTTTTCCTTTTACGACTTTGAACACAAGCTTTCTCTTGACATGAGACACCCCGAGTTTCCACACAATGACACAATAACCTCAGAGCTCTATGGTCAGGACAGGGCACAATTCCCATTCTAACCTGATTAAACAGCAAAGACAGGGGGTTGTTAAAGTGTCATCAATAGAGAACGTATACCCATTTGCTCTACTGCCATTGACTGTCGATTAAGTTATCCAGGGTAGCGATATTTCATCTAAAAAAAGAAAGGGAAGTACCACAGGAAAAGCTGTGAGGGACAGGCAACAATAAAATGCTCATATGTAATCCACTCAAATCTCAACAATGTCTTCTGAAAATACTTCACTGTTTGAATTTCAGCATGAAACAAAACCAAATCCTTTCTAAAATTTTAAATAGAACCCAGGAAAGACATTAACAACTCTGGCTAGCCAAAATTCCTCACCAGGAATGAAGAAACCAATATTTTGTGGGAAAGCTTGATCTCAGGCTATAAAGATACAACCTGGAATAGGCACAAAGCTTTGATACAAAATTCTTTGAGGCAGAACTGAACAAGAGATGTCTGTGTTCTCCTTTTTTGCTGTTTAGTGTATCAATATGCTTCTAAGTGCTAAAAAATTCAAATAGCACTGTACTAGTACCAGACTACTCGTATGCATTAATGAATTTGTAGAGGTTCTGTAATTAGCTCTTCTGAAGGATGCTCGTTTTTCCAGATGAAATCATACGCTTAAGGATACAACTGAATTATCTAAATGTGAGGAATAACATCCAGTATTAAGGAGGCATCAGCAAAATGGAACACTTAGCAGTGTAACCTCCTCCTGCCTTAGTTTACTCGAGATTTATTCCCTCCTCAAGACGATCAACAGACAGAAAAAAAGTAGCAGATGGGGAAAGCCTCCACTGGCCCTGCTAAGGAAACTGACTGTTTTGGTTAGTCCCAAGGCAACAGAAGCAAGGAAACGAACACAAACATAAATTAAACACAAATACAAACTCTTCTCTGTCAGAGCTGCGCCATCAATCTAGTCAGAGCAGCCTTGGGGAAATCAACTTTTTGTCAGTCAATACTGGACAGTTTGGGAACTCCACTTGATCATGGTGCAGTCGCAGAAGCTGAAATCATCATCTACCCTTTAAAGTGTCAGGGAGGCTCAGTGAATCACCTGCTGACTGCTAGCAAGGGCCCAGGCCTTCACCAGCACTTACTCAAGACACGAGTTAAAAAAAAATAGATTAGCTGGATGGAAGGCACTGCAGAAAGAACCAGATTCATGCCTGACTTTGCAGCTCCTGCACAGGAAGAAAAAACTTTAAGAAAATTGGAAGAGAAGGTTTCAAAGCAATGTCCTGCTGGTTTGATTTCCAGATGCTTACTCTGAGACTCCTTGTATGAACAGCATTCCTTTAGCGTCTCCCAAGAGTGACAAACTGGGTTTGCTCAGCTGAGCCTTCCACAGCAGTGACAGACTGAACAAGCAGGTATCAGAAATTCCTTATTTCACCTCTTGCAAGGTTTAAAACAGCTGCACCTACTGATCAACTGCATTACAAGCATTATTTTGCCTTTTTTACTAGAAAAGCATAAAGTATATAAAGCAGTTCCGTTACAGTTCTCCCCCTAGGCTTTCACATCTAGTGCATTTCTCATCTATTTTGAAGTATTCAAAATTAACGAATCCAAAATCTCTTTCCAGCCTCATTATGTGTGGTAAACGTTTGATAAAGGCCTGAGCAGTAACACTGATTCTGAACTCAGCTTGCAGAGATTCCAGGACCTTAGGACAACTCTCTATTCCCAATCTCTCCTACGCAAAATAAGGACAGAGGAAAATTTTAAGAGTGCATTTGGGAAGATAAGTCTCAGCTACATTAATTCAAAGTTTGTTCAGTTTTAATTACAACATTTGAAATGAGATAACACAACACCATAGAGAGGAACTCTAGCAATGTGCCAAATGTTTTTATAATTCACCACAATATCCTTACATCCTGCTGTTCGGCTTACAGTGATTTTTCGTTTGCCAGCCAGTAATACCACTCTAATCACCCACTATATTTGAATTTTCCCCCTAAGAACTATATATTTGATATTATTAGCACTCCTGTACAGAACTGTAATAATAGTTCCATTTCTTTAATTTAATTTTCTAGCCAGGAAAAAGGTACTTGAATGTGCGAAACCTTACAATAAATTCTGAGAATTGGAAGTTCAGAATGAAAACCCCCACTATGGAGAATTATTTCCCCAGTCAGTGAATTATTTGCACGTTTCTCTGGCGCCTGAACACCAGCAGGGCACCAGTTCTGATCTATCAGGGTGATCTACATGACCATGAGACAAAGGGTAAGAGAAAAACAGGGACAAAAATGAGAAAAAAAATGCAAAAATAAAGCAAAGGCAAGTTCCCTCTGAGTTTTCAAAGTACTCAGAGGAGAATTAGGAATCAGGACCTTGGAGATACTTTTGCCCAAATTTTGTTCCAGTTTCCAAGCTATTACAACTTCCCAGTATCACTTATCATTTCAAGCCTCAGAAATGCCTTTCAAATTTCCAGAGCCCTGAGGAATTATGGGTCTTATCTTTTCACAAGAATTGCTGTGATGAGGAGGCATAAAAGTTGTGCTTAATCTGCAAAAGTTTCACAACTGTTTTATTGATTTTGATGGGATTTTTTGAAATGTTGCATTGTAAAAAGGCTGTACTTACAAATGAAGTAAAAGAACAGAAATTTGTATAGTTCTTGGTCAAAAATAATGTTTGACAAATTTGATGAGATATAAATCTGGAGAATAAATAGAAATGCATGATATTTTTGCCTTTCTAATGGTGTGGTCCTAGTATTGCCCACTTCACATTACAGTCTACTTTTAAGTCCTGCAGCACAAACCCAGATTTTATTACTTTACCACTCACAATTCAAGCTGCTAAATTCACTTCCATCAAGAAGCTCTTTGGGCTGCTTTATCGTTAGAATCACTGCTTGGAAATATCACGTGATCTACAAGGGTCTGCACATTGTTTCTGAAATATGAGCTATCTCCTAGGTTCCTTGCAAGATTCTCTCTTTTTTTCTTAGTAGCTAAAACAGTTTGCTTTAGGTTTCTGAGATGACTGTCTCAGGCCTGAAACAGAAAATTCTGGTTCTTGTTCCTAAACCGGCAGTGTTTCTCTAAACTCAGCCTAAAAGGACATTGTTGTGTTAATTCCTGACACTCGCCAGGCTCATTACTGTGATACATGAAGTAGCGAAAGGCTTAGACTTTGCCTCTTCTGGTTTTTTATTAATTATTCTTATTTATTGCGCAGGTTTTCATGCAGTCTGAAGTACAGCTGGGAGAGACACTTTCTATCTGGTTAAGCTTTTCTTATTACCTTCAGCCTTAAGTCATCTCCACTGATGTCAGTGTAAGACTCACTTAACTTCAAGCACTGGATTTGTTCCCTAATTATCAAAGGCCTTTAGTTCAGTTGCATCGTTTCATTTAAAAGGCTCCATTCACTTTCCATTTGCTGCCAAATCCAGCTGGCCCCAGTTCTTTAAAGTAAAGGTTATTTGTCTGAAATGCACCTTCTCCAATTTTTACTACTCAGGGTGCTTAAGAACAGGTTAAATATTTGCTTTTAATAACAAGAATTGCCAGTCCTATTAAAATACTCTTGAGAAGTCATTCAAAGCATCATTTGACCTAAAGAGAAAAGCTGAAAATGTGTTGCTGCCATAATGCAGCAAGGACACATTTTCAGATTATTAGTACCAAAGGTACATTTAGCTACAACACCTGAAATTCATTAGGACACACACTGAACCATAGTTTCAGCTTGAACAAATAACTTATTGCATATGCTCATATTTTTTAAATACTTGAGCAACCTTATGTTACATAAATATAGCTCTCAGCTAGTTGTCTTCCCCAGGATGGAATGTAAATGTATTTCTCATTACATTAATGAAGGCAGTGCTTCAGTGCATTTGAAGGGTTGCCAAAATGCCAATACAGGCGTTGAAACAAAATCATTTGTCAATAGCACGAGACAAGGGCACGGCTGTTATTAGTAATGATAAATGGGTAGAAAGTCCTTTAGCTCTGTCCAAAATCCTATAGACTTACTCCAGAAACACCACATGGTCCTCTCCTTCAAGTCATACCAGGGGTTGTGGGGTTTGATTAATAACTTGGGGTTGATAAATAGAAACTTCCGAGCAAAGTCAACTGAGAATCACAGCCTAACTACTTCTACCTAAAATTTCACTGTGAGTATTTGGCAACCTAAAATCATTTTCTGGAAATATTCCAGATTACTCCAAGCAAAGGCCAATACTTAATAGGGGCTAGGACAATTTGCTGCTGCCAGATTTGATTTTCTACATGCAAAAAAGCAAATAACTCCTAAACTCAGAAGTGCAGTGAAACATCGTGGAGTTCTTTAAATTGCAAACCATTCTGTACCACTGGGTTTGTGAAGGAGTGTTTTTAAGTTCTTTAAGTGAGCAAAATTCCACAAGATCTTAGGATAAACACGGAATTTATTACTAATCCTAATAAAAATGGGTACCATTCAATACCATTTATTACCATAAAATGCAAAATTCCATTTCATTTCCTGTTAGCACTGGATAATGCAGCACTAACCATTTTTTTGTACACTGGGTGCAGTTTCAACCCTGACAAAGCCTGAAGTCTTCCATTCACCACTTACAAAATAAATATTCCCTGTGGCAGATTACCAGAGGATTGCTGGAAATACTTTTTTATTTTTCCCTTTTCTGCAACAGTTGATGAACTTCTGAAAGAGGAGGAGGAGGAACAGTTACCTGAAAGGGATTTGTCAACTACAGAAATTATGAAAGTGCTCAGGCACATCACTTGAGCCCCAAATACATTTACAAGGGAAAAGAAAAATGATAACTAAAATTTTGTCTATAATCCCTATGTTTATTATTTAATATATGTATCTTGCAATAAATCAAAACACTGAGATATCACTTAGAAAGTTTACTGCAAAACAACAGCTCCTATTTGGATTGAATTATATCAGTTCCAGCTCCCCTTGGATATATTTTACTCAGGCTTAAAAGAAATTGAATGGAGTTTAAAAAGGACCTTTGAGAAGTAATTTAATAACAAATACCCGTGTGACAGTAAAACTTCTGCTACTCAAATAATGAGTGGCCTCCCAGCTTTTGTACAAATACATGGTACCACAAAGAGAAACAAAACCCTTATCTGAAATTATTTAAATGCCAATTCATTTCTAACTTTAAAATCCAGAGATGGGTGGAGGCACTGGCCTGAAGAAAAATCCAAGATAACAATGGAAATACACTGATTTACACATAACATTACAAAACCATTCACCTGCTCTAGCAAACACACTCAGTACAAACATTTCTGGTTTGGTAGGAGGCTGTTATTAAACTAGATTGGTATTGACAGCTCTCTCTGTGGAGAGTCATTATAGGTGAATTATAGTGACAGTTTTTGTTGGGATTGACTGTCATTATAAAGTGTCTTTATTCGGTTGATTAAAACTCCCTGAATCTCCCACTCCAGCACATTTTTCCCTATTGTTCTCAGTCTCAGATTAAATATTTTGAAATAATTTAAGCAACTTATCCCCAAATGGAAAAATGTATCTTTTCTTATTTTTATAAAAGAGCCAGTATGAAAGTGAAGTTTTGGGATGCTTTTAACTTGTTTTTAAGAAGAGGGACATGGACATCCCACCTTGCTCCCCAGGATTTTCTGCCATTTCACCCACACTTGTAAGAACCTGCAGAGATACACAGAACTGTGTCATACAGAAAATGACAAAGGTGGCAACAAACTGGAAAATATCCTTGTCAGCCGTATTTACGAGTCCTACCAGTCTCCCTAAGAATTTGCATTAACACCTTGTCAGAAATGCAGCATTGAAAGATCTTTTTAAAAGTCCATCTTTCCTGCAGATAACACCCTGTCTTCTTGCATTATTTACAGACATTAAAAGACGTTATCAGAGAAGAGCAAATCAAAGAGTGGCAATTTCATTCATTTATAAATTCGTTTACTATTACTTTTTCACTTCCCTCCATCCCCCCACACTTGATCTACGATTCAGTGCAGCCCCATAAAAATTTTACAATTTCACGTGGGAAATTTCCTGGTAGAAAACTGTGCAGCTAGAATTTCCTTAAAACATGCAGCCCAGAAGATGTGAACGAAGTACGAGATACTATTAATGTTACAGAACACGTACCATACAGCCAGCAGTTCATGAGCCTCACACGGGCCCAGCTCAGCCTCTTAGAAAGGTCTAAAAAGCAGCATTCCTCTGTTTATGAAGAGAGCTCATAACTAAAGTTTTCTACATGTAGAAGGCGATTATGAAATAGTAAAATTAGAAGTTTTAAACCGAGTTATTTCAATGTGGTTTGCTTGAATAAGGAATAATCTCCCCACTGAATATCTGCACTGGTGTCTTTCAGCACACACTTCCCGAGGACTGCAGGTGATGGAACTCGGAGCAGCCCTCACCGGTTCATCTGGCAAACCCCCTGCAGCTTCATCTCCCCTGGCTACAGGCAGGAAAACATAAAACTTGGAATTAAATCCAAATGTACCAAGCACCCAGACAGTTTGCATTTGCCTTTCCTCCTGTTCAGCTTTCGCAGGAAAGACTTCACACTGAGCTGCAGAGCTGTATTGCACAGGCCACCCCTGAGCAAAGGGTGTTTCACATTCCCAGTAATGGGAAATACAGATTAGTCAGTGGGATTTCCGTTCCCTGGTAGAAATCTGCCAATTGCCCTGAAGTTGTTTATGCAAATCCCTGGTTGTTCACCGAGTGGTATGGTGAAGTCAATGACTGCTGTGGAATCACAAAGGGAGCACGATTCTGCCTCTTCAGCCACATTTTTTTAAGTGGAAAGGAACCGACAATTCTCTCCTTACTGCACAAATCCTCTGCGGATCAGCACAACAAATAATGATCTTTGGGGGGATTCAGACATTTTGATTAGTGATAAAAGCAGGCTGTACTACTCCAAGGACAGGGGCATGAGCTCACAATCATCCCCGGTAAGGGAGATCCTGCAATGCACATTGCTTGCAGAGGGATGGATAAAGGTATGGATCTGGACACTGGTGTCCTGAAAAAGGGTCATTAAAAAAACAACAATTAATAAAAGGCAAAAAAGCCCCCACGAAAACAAACCCTGTATGTTCATGCCATCAATAAAAGGAAGCATTCAGGGGTTAATTATTTAGAGCAGATACGTCACTGAAATTCAGTGAAAATCGGCAATGGCTTCACATAGAGATTTTTGGTATCATTCTCTGATATTCGTTTGCCTCTTAAGGTATGTTTAAAATGATGATCTGTCTCACTTCATATTGGCTTTCTCCCACCTCCTCCCATGAGAAAGTGGGAAATCTGCATTTTTTTTGTCCAGTTCATGAGGCAGTCAGGGGGACCAGATAAACAGAGGGATGAGACAAGGCTATCAATAATTACTTTCCCACCAGCAGAAATCTGCACCTCCTGACAACTCCGAAATAAGGCCCTGCCCTTAAGCTAACAGCACTTTCAATAAACCACGTACTAAGCATTTACTGAGGATTCTGATATGCACGAATAGCCATGGCAATTCAGCTCTCCTGTCTGACAAACACTCTGCCCGAGGGAGAGGTTATAGGTGTTATATATACATATATATGTTAGATTGTTTATGTTACGTAGAGCCTGCCCAGACCCATGCCCTTCCCTATCCAAATATCTCCACAAACAGCAAATGGATGGAACAAATGAGAGCGTGTAGCATACATTGTTAGCATTTGATGGATGTCCACTTGCCTAAGTGAAATGGATTTGTGGTCTCAGGAAATTTCCAGCTGGCCAGAATCCAGGCTGTAAAAAGCCATGAGCACAACAAGCACTAAGCAGCCCTCGCCAGGAGGCAAAGGCTAGGGAGGCTGCAGTCCCTTAGCCTGAGGAGGCTGTGGCAGATCTCAGGATAATATGCTCCTTGCTGCTAAATGCACAACTTAATTACTCAAATAAACCCAGGAGGTTTCATTTTTCTGGTTCCAAACTTAATTTCCTCTTTGGTTTTCAGTGCTGCACGTTCCAGGTACTTCCCTTTCCATAAAGTTCACAGCGGATTTTCAGGATTCCCCAGCAAAGCAGTCCTGCCAGAGCTGGTTTCTACAATGTGTGAGGCTACAATGAACACCATCAGTGTGAAACCTCCTGAGGAGCTCAGTGCTCGGGAACAGGGAAATCATAGGAGAGGGAAGTGAGGATAAGAGGGCAGAGCTAACCCCGAGTTCAGAATCAGAGCTGGAATGGTTTAACATGCGGTATCACAAAATCCCTCTGACCCCAAGTTCCAGGAGCAGGAGGCTGATTCAACTACAAAGGGAATGATGAAAGAAAAAGCAGAAAAAGGCAAACGAAATGACTGATGGCTGTGCAGGAGGTGACTTTGTGGACCTGGAGCTGCTGTAGCTACTGTACAGGGAGCTTCGGAAATAGAGAAGTGAGACGGATGTTTTGATAAGTACAACAGGAAGGTTTGCAGTTTGATACAGAACAGGTATTAATTCTAATCACTGCAGGTGCAGAGAGAACATTGCAGCTACCTATCCTAATTACTTAGCAGTTAAGACATGTTCATTTGAATGCTTAATACATGCTTCTTAAGGAAAAAAATTTAAGGTTACTCTTAATAGCCCTGGTCCTTTTCATGATCAAAAGGCAGTTTGGTTCCGAGGACCAGTTGCTATTAGTAATTATATTTTTGTCTTTTAATTAGCATTTCATTAGTAAAATGAACAAACAATTCTAACTTGCAAACACAACTCTCTTGAAGAGCGCGTAATCCTGGATGTCGATGGAGTGAAAATAAGATGCAACTGAGGCATTACTTTGTCACTAAGTATTCTTTGCTATGCTGCTACTCAACAGTCCTGCTGTGGTGATGAAAAGAAGAAAAGTTTCTTCCAGTCTAACGACAGAGTACCCAAAAGTACAACAAAAAAGATGGAGAGAGAAGAAAATTAAACGGCAAAGAAAAGAGAAAAAAGTTGCTTGATCTTCATCATTCTGTCCCAAATTGAAAACTTATTTATGCATCAGACTGATTATTTGAGCAGTTCATACAGGAAAAATAAAAACAAACGCCCAAACCCCCCAGGTTTTAATTGGATGTGTTCTTCCCTGCTTTTCCAGGTGGGCTGCACTTTCAGCCAGGGACAGCACCATTATCAACGACAGCGCAAAAGGAAGTGCCCGGGTGTCAGGGCTGAGAGCTGCCTTTGGGAATGTCTGAGCCCTGAAGGGCACTCCCGGCTTTGGAGAGGGGCCCTGGAGAGGTGCTGTGGGCAACGAAGGGGTGATGGCACTTCCTGCCAAGGAGCTAATTGGCCAGGAATCCAGTTCTTGGAAGTATTCTTTAACCATGACCTCCTTGAACAAATCCAGAGGTATTTTCCAGCCCACACGTTGCAGCACACGGTATTCTCTCCCGCCAAACACAACAAGCTGCATTTGTTTTGCAGTGACAGCTGTCACTGAAACAGAGGCTTGAGAATGGATCCATCAGCTTTTCCACCTTGGAAAGGTGATGGACTGCTACATCAAATGGGTTCAATTTATCTGTCAGAACACAACATATATATATATTTTTTTTTTTTTTAAACTTTATGAAATTGTAACCTATTTTATCACCTCTAAGAGCTAGTGAGTCTGTCACAGAGTCATCCTCCATGTTAGACCAAAAGAAAAGAAAAATGCTGGAATTCTTGATATTAATTGTGACCTCAGCAGCCTGACTGCTACTGATGTATTAAAGGAGAGAAGAGAGTCGGAGTAGCAATCAGAGGAAAACAAGAAGCAAAATTAAAATCTCTAAGATGTGAACACTGATGAAAAAACTTTCAATGTGCATTTCTAAAAGTGATTGGTATTAAAATTTTCATAAAAATAATCCTATCTGCTGACATAAATCAAAGTGCAATATTCACCTATATTCCTGAAGCACATCTATATCTGGATACCTCACACAGCAGGCTCGAAGCACTTTCGATGCTATTTCTCAAAATATTCTACAGCGGTTTTTTTAATTACTTAAATACCTCCAAGTTCTTTGAGTTTATTACATATTAATATTCTGATTTTAAAGATGTAGAAATTAGGTTCCCATGCTTAGTCCCCACATGATAAAAGCAGCCAGCTATATTTTTTAAAAAGCACTAACTCTGCAGCTCCAAGTAAGTTTGAAGAGTTTTGCTTTAGGCAACTCAAGGAACCTCAGACTTCAGGCACACACGCCCCAGCTTCTAATACATTGGTATTTATGTTATGTTTCAAATTGACTTGTATTAAGCGACTTTACAGGTAGTCCTGATATAATAACTTCCTAATATCCTACTATTCATCACTTTTTTGTTTAAATACAGTTATTTTTAGTTTAGCTAGCACCAACATTCCTATCTGTCATGAAAAGGGAAGTGTTCCTGCCCATTGCAGCAGAACACCCTCAGCAAGGGTCAGCAGCAGAGCTCAACAGCTGGCCCTGAATTTCAAGTGCCATTTGTGGAGCTCACAATCAGCGGCACAGATGCCGGGGGTGGAAGCACGGGCAATTCCTGTCGCTGTTCCAGGACATATGTCTGCAAGTGGCCAGTTGCCAATGGCACAGCACAGCTGAGGATCCTCTGCTCCCACTTATGCTATGGGGCAATCAGCATTCCCTTGTCAGAAGGTGAAGCAGGGCTGGAAAGGGTAGGGCTGCCACCATACACTCGGAAGCCCCCCGGAATCATCTTGCAGGCTCTGAGGGTGGGTTCTTCCCTCCAGACAGGACAGATGTTGTCTTGGATAAAGTGATTTACCCCTAATCACCATCAAGATCTACGTGGAAGAAAGGCTGATGGAAGTTGTAGGTGCATGTGGAAATTGTCAATTAAAGCTGGGGAGTCTCTGTACAGAAAAGCAGCAGGATGCAAAGCTCTGACAGGCACAGTCTCTTCCCTTTTTTGTCCCTTTGCTGGAGAGCTGCAAAATGTTCCTGTTAGGGTGAGATGACCTTGTCAAAGTGATATATTTATTACCAAAGAGTTCATCCATAAGAAGAGTACACAGATGAGGCCCCATGATTAGTGGCAGCAAAGAAATAATGATTTGTTTCTATTTTTCTACAAGCTGTGGTGGCAGGTAGAGCTGTTGCACGGCTCATGCCTCTCACCAGCCTACATATACCTACTTCAAAAGAGCACCATTTTTTTAATTTTTTTTTTTTTTAAGAGAGACAGAGTAGGCAAATTATTAGAATATTTAGCAGAAAATGCTGCTGACTCATTTGCGTGGAAGCAGAGAGGGAGAAGGGAGAGTTTTGGGGAGGACATAAAGAGTATGGAGAGATAAAAGCATAAGGGAGGGAAAGAGGGCTAGACTATAAACCATCTCATGTACATTGGAGGAGAGGAAAAAAAAAATCTTCATTTGGTGTTTGGCTGACAGTGAAATCATAAAAACTCAGAGAGCTATATAATCTATACTAAGGTGGTTCATCTTTTCTTTTATGGCTTCGCTGACAGGTATAGCAGATTCAAATCTTTCCTTACAACAAACTGGGGATAATTTTACAGCCATGCTCTCCTTTCTTCCTCCCTTTTCCTTGACACCCTTTCTTCAGTTTGTGCTGCCACTGACATTAAAAACGACTCCCTTGTCTAACCAGCATCTCTTCAGCCATGAAAGAGGAGAGGCCAGAACCCCTCTCCCTTTGGAACTGCAGCCCTCCCACATCACCCACCCGTCTCCCCTCTCCCAAGAGACTCCAAACTTGAACTTTCCATCACCTTTTGTTACTGCCTAGCAATACATATCTCTAACACAGAAAACATTTCCTCTCTACTCTTCCTGGATGTGAAAATAACATAAAATAGTCATAACCAAAAATAACAGGCTGGTGACCTGTTATTTTATTTAGTATCTATATTCACATCCCTCCCCAGCAGTCATTTAGCAATCTGTCAAAAATCATGGCGTAGTAAGTGCCTGGATGCCAAAGGCTTCCTTGTGCAGGCTGAAGTTGCTTTTTCCCCCTCGTTCAAGAACAAGGCCATCAGTCTCATTTTGGACTAAATTAATCAAGTATCTCACTCTAGTCCATTCTTGAGGATTCCATGCTTTCTTATGATGCTGATAAGAGAATTGTTTTTCACTTCCAAGGAGGCCTGCACTGCAGGGAGTGCAAGAACAAGGATCACATCTGTAAGCCTGACCAGGACCCACTTTTATCAGACTTGCTACGTTCAGCAGAACAGGGCAAAGGAGTGCTTTTAGGAAAGGTGAATACAGGGAATCCAATACTGTAACAAGGAAAGATGGCATTTACTCATAAAACTTCCTACCACTGCTAAATGCATATCTCATGGAAACACATAACTAGAAAAACATTTCATTAAATGTTTTGGAAAACAGGGATTTAGATTTACTTTTTCCCAGGCTGTATCCCATGGCCACACCTGGTCAGAAGAAGAGACAAACTGTCTCAAATGTTTCAATACTGTTAAACCAAACTGAGAACCATATTACAAACCAGACACACAGAGCATGAGATGTTTCAATATTTAGCAGTATGTTCATTATGTTTTGGTGTAAATCACTGCACAAGTGGCAATTGAGTGCAGTTCAACCAGTGATGAGAAAGGTGTAATTTAATTTGTTACTTGTAAGTTTTCTCTTACTGTAAGCTGTCAGAAATCCAAGGAATGGAACAGAAAGATTTTTTTTTTTAATAATATTTTTCATAAAATTCATTCTACATTGCTACTTCCTATGTAAGAGAGTGAGTGGCATGTACTTTATTATGTCTGATACGTACAGGGATTAAACATTTGTTCCTGACAAATAACAACTGGTGATGTAAATTATGATGCAGTTAATGAAAGCAGCTGGGAATGGTGACAGGAAGAAGGAGAGGTGAAACACTTCCATCCAAATGCTACACAGCTCAATTTTAACATGATTTAACAAGGTATGTATAGGGCTGCTTAGGTGACCGACACCATGCCTTCTCTTTCCAAGAGAGTCAGGAGAGGTGATTTTGAAAAGGAGAATTAGAAAACCTTAGAAACTTTTAATCTATAGAAGTGTTTCAGACAGGAGCAGCATCACTGAAGAAAGCTGGAAAGGTACAAGTAGGCAGAGCAAATAGAAAACAATGCTGGAATTTCAGGAGGGAACAGTCATTACATGTCAATACAGGTGAAATTTCTAAATATTTTTATGTGGAAACTTTACATTAAATATCTTAGAAAACAATGTCTGATACATAGAGCTGAAAGATTCCCAGTCAACCTTACTTTTACTACATCAGTCATCATTCAGTTTTTCATACTGTTTTAGACAAGCAGAGCCATTGTCAATAAATTCTAAGATGATAAAAGTGTCAGTTTCTCAAAAAAGAAGTATCTATAATTGCAGATGTATAAACTAACAACGACAAACACAAGATATACAAGATGGAGCATGTATTAAAATGGGATCACTGGCAAAAATTAAAGGAATTCTCCATACCTGCAGCAATAGTTTTTCCATTTGTTAGGTGGTGTTCTGCCCTTCACACTGGTGTAAACTAGGTAAGTGCCTAATTACCACCAGTGCTCATTTCTGTTAGAACACAGACTGTGGAGACCACTACTTGCAAAATTATTGTCACATCTTCAGAGCCCAGCCTGAAAAAAGCCCTAATTAATCTCACCATGGCTTTGAGAACAAGCGCAAGAGTTGCAGAACAGTGATGAAGGCATCAGAAAAAGCTACAGGTATGACTGAAAACTCAAAGCATAACCTCTCCTTACGTAAGAGATTTAAGACAGCAGGCAAGTTGAATACACCTTCTCCTCTCTTTTTTAATTCCGGGGGTAAATAGTTTCTCCCTAGATACACACGTGGTAACACATGGAAAGGAGATAAATCCTGGGTCTTCAAGGAAGTTGACAGGATAGGGATTCGATTTCTGTAGGACTGTGCTGCTTTGGGTGTTTTATCTACAATGGCCATTTCTAGGTTAAAGATCAATTCCTTCCACACAAGAGAAACATGTTCTGCAAGTAACAGATTTCCAGGTATGGATGTGCTAATAAAGGAAATTAAAGGAATACTGTAAGAAACATTTGAGACAATACTCAGCAAATGCACAAACTAACATAACCACACTCAGTGCCAGAGAGCAACAGCACTTGAAAGCAAAGAGCTCAGCCAAGTGACTGACTCGAAAATACACAGGAGAGAAGTGACCCAAGGAGCTCCACAGGGGCACAGTTTCCCTGCCAACCAGAACTTGGTGCTATGAAGAGCAAAACTATTGCTGAGTGCAGTCTGGGCTCCATAAGCTAGTAATCCCATTTGTAAGGTGACTTCTGACTTCACTCGAGGGTTCTTCAGACATGAACACAATTAGCAATTGAAAACACGTTTTAACGCATCTAAATCAAGCACAAGCCACAGCATGAGCAGTGCAGTGCTATGACTAGCACATGTCAAATGTTAGACATTTACCAGCACAACAGGTCAGGGCATTCACAGTTTTTTAAATGTATGTTTGTTACCAGAGAAGCCCAATAACCCAAATACAATTTTAAGTTCTGTGCAGAACACAAGCAGTGTTCTTACCCGACAAAGACATCCTGTAAATAAAATATCAGCCCGTTACAAGTGGCACACTTCGGGGCAAAGACCTCATTGCGGGAAGCATGCAGACCTTCACCCAGACAGCAGAAACGACAAATGATGCCCCTTAGGAAAGCTGGTGTTGTACAAGGTCGGTTGAGCTGCCCGTGAAGCCCACTGTAACACACAGGCACCGGCGAGGATGGGCACTCCCACCCGCGCTAGAGAGCCCTCATTACCCAACTTCCTCTCCTAACAACAATGAGGGACCAGAACACCCTGCTACCAAACAGAGCTCGTGACAATTAAAAGCTTGGTACATTTGTTTTGAACTGCCTGGAGTATTAACAGAAACCACGATGCCATTATTCAGCTCTAAACCAGACTTTATCACTATTGTGACATTTGATGACAGCGCTTCCCCTCTGCGAGGGTTTTACAGTGGTGCAATAGAAGCCACTTATCCAACCACAGAATTTCTGTTCTGTTATTCAAATGTTATGTTGTTACAAGTTGTTGTAATGCTAGTTCACCTGGCAATAATAACTACGTAAAAAAATAAGCAATGCAATTGAATTAAATCAATCACTGCAGGATTGCTTTGGGTTTTTTTATGGTTTGAAAGAATATGGGCAAGAAAAAAGCCCAGATGCTAAACAAAATAACTCAGAAAAAGAAATTATAAAGGCCATTACACAGTGATGTAGACTTTAAATTGTTAGAAGACTTATTCAATTATCAAACTGTTCAAAGTGAAGCTAAGAATAGCTGTAGAAAGATAATTACATTCTCATGGTTTAGTGCTGCCATTTGATTATTTGAAATGTCCTTTAGACTTTCAAAACTGATGCAATATAAGAACAAAAACACTTATCTCGTGCTCAAGTCAAAAGTGCTTTTCAAATATTACATGCTGTATAGTTTAGAATTTATGTAACAGTTAAAGATCTTATTGAGCTGGAAAATAAAGAGACTTTTCTTTTCCAATTTGTTCTCCGGTTATTTTCCAGTCGAGTAACATAATCCTACTTTAAAACTTGTAGTCAGTAAAAAGTAGTTGACTGTTCACAAGTTTTCAGCAGACAAATTGACAGTAATATTTGATAAAATATGTAGACCTCTGGAAGAAAGTTGTTTTGACAATTTTAAAATGGAAATCATGTAACTTCATGCATTTTATGGTAGTATTTTCCTGTAACTGCCTTTTATGTCACAAAGCAATATGTTTATATATTTACATGTGTTTGTGTGCTAGAAAAAATGATACCGGTTTATGTGGAGAAAGAAATGGCATGCACACAAAAATATAAAATGTCTACATGCTAAAATAATTACACACATAAAGAAAAAGGAAATTTGTGACTTAATTTTAATTTACTTAATTGTGTTTAAGCACAAACCCTATACTGTGTATCGCTCATGTAGTCAGCGTCATCTGTGATAAAATGATTAATATATCGTAAAGAGTTTTAAATTTTGTCCTTTGTATATGTTATGGATAAACAGACCCAGAAAAATACATCTGCAAGCAGTGCAAGATCCATCTTTGCTGAAATGTTTTGTTTCAAAAGCAGAACGCTTCAGAAATGCATCAGTTTTGACAAAGCTTCCAGCATGAAGCTGTCCGAGGTGCAAGGTGAACATTCCCTGGTTACTCCTGACTGAGAGACTCAAATTGAAAACTTGACCTTTCCGACTGGTAATAGACATTTCAACAGTTCCATTTCACGAAAATATATAAATTCTTTTGTTTCCTTCTCCCAAAGAATGCTCGCCAAAGACAGCTGATGCTCTCTAACCATCAGCAGCAAGTCATTTTAACAAGGATCATGTCAGAGTCTTTACTTCTAACTTCCCACAAAAGCTAACAAATAGTAGGATGATGTTATTTAGGTTCTTCTTTTTGGGGGGAAGTTGTTGGTCTGGAGTTTTTTTGCCTGTTCATTTTAATAAAAACAACTGTAAAATTCTATACTGTTACTTTATCAGGTTTATTTTAAATAATTACTGTCCTTATCATTGTACACTCAGTCCTATAAGCAGAAGAAACATCATCTCTCACCAGCTATCCAGGCAATTAAAAAGGTGGAAAAACATAAATAAAATCTAAGATTTTAGCTATTGTTCCTCATTTTCAGTAAGAGTTTAACCTAATCACATCACCTTCCCAGAGACTCAAATGAAGGTTGTTAGAACATGAGAATTAATGACACTGCTGGCACCCTGGCATTGGGAAACACTATTTAAATATTCTGGCCCTTTCACTACCTACCCAATTCTTCAGCCATTTCAGGCTGAAATGTGTATTGTATATTAAGCTGATGCAATTTTAATTTAATTTAATTAATTTAAAATCAAGCTTTTTGATGTCCATTCTTGAGGACATTCACACCCAGTTAAATCGATGTGGTCAGGGGGATGCTGCACTCCTCCACAGGCAGGCATTCTCCATGGGATTTCCATTACTGCAGCCAAAAGAGGCAAAGCCCTCACACCCCCAACCCAAAGCACTGCACAAGCCAGGATTTCACATCAGAAAAATAAAGACCTATTTTCAACATCAGTAAGAAGTTTCTGGCCTATGCATTAACCCACACCTGAGCTGTGTTGTGAAACTTCCATGAAATAGCTCCTCAAGAAAGATGAACTCAAATTTTGAAGCTGAGAAAGCCTTCACTGGTTTTTAAAGGAGCTTCCAGGAAGAAAACATTAATACAGTTTTTAAATACTGGAAAGATGAGGCATATCTGGGATATCATCATAAGCAATCTAGAAATTCTAGTACTGCTTCTTTTCTTCAGGTTGAAGGGAAAATGAAAAGTCCTCAAGCAAAATCTCAGAACACAGAATTGAGGCAAGAAAAATGTGCAAATATTTATGGAGAAGAAGAGCAGGCTGCTAGTAGAGATGAACCAAACATTTACACAGAATGGATAAAAGAGTTTGCAATTACTGTCATGTTACATTTTCTTTTTTTGTCACGTGCCTCCATTGTCTTCTTTTAGGTCAATCAAATTTCAGGAGGCTTCTGTCACCATACTTGGACTCAGTTTCAATTTGTTAGATACATCCTTGCTGAAGTGTAAGATGAGACAGTTTTGAAAGAAGATATTTTATTGCAAATGCAGTATTTTGGGATCCAAGCCACAGAGCTCCTCCTGGCCATGATACAAATATATAGATACACGTGTATATTTGTATATTACATATGCTCAAATGCATGCATATATACATAAAAATATTGTAATATTTAAAATATATTATTCTGCATACACATCTCTATTATGAGGTTCTAAGCAGAAAAATTTCACTGGATAAATAGCTAAACTAAATTATTATCAAAAGAGTTGAGAAGAGAGAGAGGGACATGAGAAATCAGCATTAGCAGCCACTTCCTGAATAATTCGCACAACTCAAGAGACATTCTTTGATAAAGCACCAGCCCTTTGAAAGCAAACTCTGCGTGCCCTGCACTGAACTCATCTGAAATGAACACGAACCAGTTCAGAGCATCCCAGGGAAAGTGTGAGGAGAGAGGTCAGAGCTGAGCAGGAACCCACCCACAGCTCCACTGCTATTGCTTAAATGTCACTCTGTGAATGAGCTGAGACTCACCAACAAGCCTGTTTTCCACCTCTATGAAACAATTAAATATGATACTATTAGCAGCATCAATTAAGGCAGATAAAGTAATAGTCTAATTGAATGCTGGAGGAGGCTAATGGCTTTGCTTTCACTTGATAATGGATTGCACTCCCTACTCGTGTGCTATAAAGCCAGACATGGGATCAATACTTCCTTCTGCTTAGAAAGCCTGCTGGCCTGGAGCATAATAGATAACTAATTTAAGATTCTTTGCTCGGGCTTTCTTCTCTTAATCAAGGAATAATAGATCATTTTTTTAAAAGTACTTTTTTTTTTGGAAGGCATAATTTCCCCATCATTGCATTTTAAGAAAGTTTTAAGTAACTTCCTCAGCTTTAATTCCATGGAAGCAAAAGGTCCATTTATCTTAGGACACATTCCAATGCTCACTTGGTAAGGGAAACTCCTGACCAACTCAGCTGCAGGAATGTCTCTGTATCTGGAACTTTGTTCTCCTAGAAGGGCTCTTGAGGGACTACAGAATGCAGAGTTTGCATGTTTACAATTAAATAAATTGTGGGGGAAAATCAATTTGGATCGTTTCATTGTTTTTCTTGTTCAAGGAAGCGTATGGGTTTTTCCTTCCTCAAGGAGGACTAAGGTGAACAAACTTTGTAGCATTTCAACCCTGAATCAACACAAAGGAAAACTCTCAGCCCCAAAATGCATCAAGATACTGAATGCATCCCAGAAAAATATAGCTACTTCAATATAATTTAGAGCTCACATTTTCAAGGACAATAAATATATATTTGCTATTGATTGCTGGAGAAGTTTGTCATGACCAACATAGAAAAACCTTTCAGGTTATTGTAGGAGTAGGACTTTTAAAAGAAATGAGTCGTGAAGAAAGAAATAGCCACCTTTGCTACATTTAACTGGAAAGATGCTGCTTGTATTAACAGAGAGAGTAACCAAACCGACTAAATGGTTGGAAATGAGGTTTCAAAATAACAAATTATTAACAATAAACAAATAGTGGCATAATAAGATTTGCATTTAGCACTGAAATCAGTGAGTAGCTTCAGCCAAGAACTGCTTTTTTAAGCTGCTGATTCTGTATTTACCAGAAAAATCAGAGCAACATGCTCACAGGAGCGAAGGTATGAAATCTGTTAAGGATAAGACAAATCCAAGGTGTGTTTCAGGACACTGTCCATTCCTCGGAGTGACAATGCCGTGGGTCTCTGGTGCGAGTCCCCTGTTACAAACCCTGTGGTGCCCAGCAGGGGAGGGATCACACTCAGTGAGCTGGAAGCAGGAGGAGCAGGAAAGAGCTCCTGCTGTTCCCAGGTGGGAGGCTCCAAGATGTGCCAAGGAGGGCTCTCAGGCAAGCACTGCACAGCCGCAGCTGGATAAAACAGCAATCCCAGAGCACAGCCCTCTGAGCAGAGAGACAAGCAGTGCCTCCAAGGAACCACTGCCAAGGGGAGGGAGGCCGAGCTGTCCCAGGGACCGAAGGCAGCCACAGAGTTCGGGCAGTGTTGTCAATACTCTAAATGGGGTTACATAATGTCATTTAGGCACTGCTGTCATGGCAAAATTGGACTGGAAAATTCAGCATTTGACACTAACATCACATGATCCAGAGACTGCAGGAACAAACACCGAATGAAGCAGATCAAGTACCTGGTCCCAGAGTGATTCCCAAAGACTCCTCAACCATATGTCTTTTACAGGTATGCAATGCAATATACATTTCAAATATATATTATTTAAAGCAGCCCCTTCAAATTATTCCCTTTGCTACTCTGAGGTGATGAGTCTGCATGATCAGTCGTTCTCTTGAGGAATTCCCATGCCTCTTCCACTACTGCCTTGGGTCTGAAAAAGCTCCACCTCAGTGCTATCTATATTAAATCAAGAGATTTAGCTCACAACTTGAAATATAGGAAATGCATATAAATGACTTCTAACACGGTAAGAAGCAAATTAATCCAGCAACTTCACTGTGAAGACCTTCCCATATATAAAAACTGTACTTTTTTTGCATTACCTAGACAAATTTCTGAGGTAAAGAATGGTTAAGAAAGAGGTTTTAAGTGTCAATACAGAGCAGATTGGCAACACTTTTTCAAATAGAAATGAGTATTTATATACCTTTCTAATACAAACATAGTAATCCCAGGAAATGCACACTGCTTGGACTGTTGCTTTTTACTTATGGACAACCATCTTAAACTGGAAAACAAGGTGCCTGCTATTGGGAGGGAAATGCAGACAAAGAAGCCAGGTAAAAAACCTGGCCTCATGAGCTCAGATATCCCCTTTCTGGTCTGCACATCCTGAGAATGGACACTTGCAGCACTACATTCCATTTCTAAGAATACAAATGCTCTCGTGTCAGTGCAGAGAACTCTCCAGAATTAGAACGAGAGAAAAGAGCTACAAGCAGAACTATTTTATTGTCATTTAGCTCTTCCCATAGGTGCCCAACTTCAAAAATTAGACCTTCAAAGCTCATCTCTCCCCAGACACTTCCTTGAAGTTCTTCAGCATATAAGGGTTTTTCAGTAAGCTCTCAAGGTTTACTGAGCCCTCTCTGATTTCTGCAGTCGGGCTCTAAATCCAGGATTATTTTGCTTTCACAGTCCCTCTCTGCCTGCCCATGGCCTCCAGACACGTTGTATTAAGCCATTATAAATCAAAAGTGAAGGAGCTTTTCTTTTCCGTCTGCCATCATCCCCCACTCCTCTCTGCACCCAGCCCAACAGCACAGGGGCAAAACCATCCATCATATCAAGATGTACGTTTGTATTGCTCCTCCTTGGGGGAATTGCAGTTCCCTGCTCACTCTCTGCAGACACAGCATGAAGGGAGGTTGGGCTTGCCTCTGCACTCGAGCCTCCCATTTAAACTGGAACCAGTTCGATATGGACTGTCAGATAACAGAGTAAAGCACTCAAGAGTGCCCAAATGAGAAGGTAGGATGCTCTCGGATGCTCAGTGGGAAGGAGGCAGAGACAAATTCCTGGTGTGCCCGAGTGAAGTGTCTAAGTGACAAATTGAGGTAAAATGGGAACCAACACCACTGTCAGAGCTTATCAATGAATATTTCTCGTAAAGACATTGCAGAAAGCCTGGCTACATGCATCCTTTGCCTACTTTGAATTTAGCATTCTCAATACGCCAGCTGCATGTAATCTATGAAGCATCTTGTAATTCCAAAATTTAATTTGATAATCATTTCTGTCTCCTCTATTAACTCTAATGAAGCAGGCTCATTAATTTTCCAACAGGTACTGCTTATTTTATTAAGCTGATATGTCAAAGGATAGCAATGTGAGGAGGGTATTCCCTCCTTCTCCAGGTCTGAAGAAATTTGCTCTGAAAGGCGAGGTGCACGCACACTGGATCCAGTCCAGAGTCTGAGAACTCTGTCAGACTCTGTAAAGTCCTGCAGAGTTTTCACTGCTGGAACTGGAGACAACAGCACTTCCTCTGACACATGCAAGGACACGAAGGAAGTGCTGTTATTCCTCTCACCCCTGACAGATGCAGGAGTACTCAACAGAAAAGATTAAGTCACTTAAGATGTATTTAAATGCTTAGGAGAAGACACCAAATAGCTCTTGATCTCTTACATGTCTGAGCAGTCTCCTGGTAGTTAAAAACACATAGATAAATTCTGTAATTTCATTTCAGGTAATAAAACTGTCATCAACTAGTCACCCAAATCACAGGAATGGAGAACAGGGGCAAAAAGGTGAAGAGCACCAAAATCTCAACTACCAGCAACACCACTGACAAACAATGGACTGTGGCTGCATGCTGAAACAATAGAAATGTGTAAACCCCTGTAAATCAGATGCTGTCAACAGCTTCAGAGGTTTTTATAGCAAAAAAACCACATGCCAACTGGAGTTTTAAGCATATAAAATGGAGACTGTGGGAGCAGCATACTTGAATTGGAAAGGCAAAAAAATCATCATGCTTCCTATAACTAGTTATGATTTCTCATTATACAAATGTGCCTTGAAGAGTCACATTACCGCAGGGTTATTATACCCAGTAACTGCTGACCCCCGGGTCACAAATTAAAATCAACCAGATCTACAACTCTATTTAAATTATAATACACCTCTCATTTCATGGAGGAATCTCATCATGAAGATCATAATTGCAAATTGCCCACCACACACATTAGGCAGAAGTTGGATTTATTTTAAATTAAAAAGTAGCATTTCTTATACCCCACTAGCATACTATAAGGGTCATTAAAACATTTTGGAAAGCTCTAGTTTTAGTTTGCCTTCAACTTTTTCTGTTGTAGAAAAATAAGTTACTTATTTGAATTAACATTCTTGATACGTTATGTTAACTCTTTTGTGGCTTGTGTTTTCTCAGGTTAACAGAAACTGTTACATTTACCCTTCTACCATAAAATATCAGAAGAAATTTAAGAGCCTACTGTTAAACACAGATTTGAAAAAAAATAATTGATCAGGTTAGGCTTCATTAAAATTTATGGTGCAAGGAAAGTAACATATGCGTTGAAACAAGTAATTATTCATAAAAAAGATACTAATGGCACTGATCAAATGTAAATTGTTTGATAATTTGAAGCATGAGAACTTTTCCACAAGTCTTAGCAATAACACAGAATATTTCAGAGAATAAGTTAGAAGGGAGCCACAACAAGCATCTAGTCCAACTGCAATATACATCACCTGTACATTTTATCCCAAAAGAGATTAAAATGTTTGACTGATTTCATGTATAAGAACCACTTAATCCGTTGAAATACAGTAGCTAAATTAATTAGGGCTAGGATTGAAGAATAGGGATAAAAATTTGAGAGAACACTGTCATTGTTTAGAGTCTGGTACATTTGTTAAAGGAAAAAAAAAGTAACTCTGGAAGAGCACTTAAAACAAACTCCAGGAAAATAAGCACCAAAAATTAGATATGAAACTGAAGCAATATACTCTGGAATTCACTCTCAAAGCACTGGAAGTGAATCACTGCCTAACAACTTCTGTGAATCATATGTTTAATTTTTAGCAACCCGGTGAAACGTTTTGCTAATGCACATAAACACAGCAGAGCAAAAACTTATTTTTTGAACATTTAAATTTCCAGGAAATTTTTTCCATCTCTGTTTGGCCAAAACTGAAAAACATCTATGTGACAGAGTAGTTTGACCCCTCGGACTGTGGAGGGTGTGATCAATTTGTCTAATGCCATGTTAACAATTTTTTTTTTTTTCATCAGTGCTAGAAGTGTCAAGGAAACATCATATCCTTGTCTAAGTTCTTAGAGTGTAAAGTGAGGGTGAGGTACAAAAAAATTCAACATAAATCATAAATATTGAAACATCAGCCAAGTTCAATGATATGGGTGAAATTCTGTTCTCAAAGTACCAAATAATTCTGAGCAAACACTAATGGAGAATGAACCATCACAAACTGAAGCTCAGTCCCTTTCTGGACAGGGAATTTTTTGTGAATTGCCCCTGTGTTGCCTTGGACAAAGGCAGAGAACAGATTTCTCACTTGGAGCAGTCAGCCTTTAAAGAGAAGGGCAATCAACAGGAACAAAAACCCCTCGTGTCAAACCCCTTTCCACACAGCAAACAGCGCTGTCCAGCATTTCACTGCAGCAGCCCTCTGCCAGCAAAGCACAGGTTGCACACTCACTGCAGAGCAGCCACCAGTGAAAAGCAGAACCAGACATTGCTGATTAACGGGGACAAACTGGAGCAGCACTGGAGAATGCAGAGGGACGCGGATCATCATGACGGACAGCTGACATGTATGCACGAGAGTCACTGTCAGGATTAGTACAGCTTAAAAAACGTGTCTGAAAGGATGAAGTACAGATGTTTCTAGAAATTTTTGTCACATATAATGTGGGGTCAAGATGGTGAAAAAGTACACAGAAGTGTATTTGAGGAAAATGGAACTAGGCAGGATCCAACTTATGGGTAAATGACAATGCAAAAAGTGGAAAGGGAAGCAAGGTCCTCTGAAGGTCAACTTAAAATGTTTGATGCAGAAGAAAATTGGGAGCCTGCAGAGGAATAAAAAGCAAAGTTAAAAATGATCAGAACCACCAGCAGTACACAATCTTTTGGCAGTATCCTCAAATCATACATGAATTTGTTACAAAAATTGGGACATTAAGCTTTGAAAGTCTGTTCAGGGAGCAATAGAGCAGAGTAACATCTTAAAGGTGTTTCGGAGAAAGAATCTGTAATGGTTAGAGGCCCCTGAAAAGACTAAGTTAAAGCAACTCAAGAAAACCTGATAACTGAGGTTAGACATGCTGGAATCACAGAGAGTAAGACAAGGAAGGCAGTGACAGTGTCCCTCAGAGAAAAGGGCAGGGACACAGTAACCTGTCCTCGTCATTCTGAGCTGGACCTAACGGCAAAGGGATGGGCAGATCGAGATGTTAGATCAAAGAGTAAACAACTCAGAGAGAGCTGTACCTAAGGGGTGTTCACACAAAGGAAATTATGTCCACAAGTTCACAGCAATTTTTTAAGGTTTTCCTAGAGCTCTGATTCCAACTCTGTTCATAGGCTGACAAAAGATCATCTTTCAAGAGACTGAAATGATCTGAGCTCTGCATTTCCTTTTCAGCTGGCTCATGCACCTCACATACCTCTTTGGCTACAAAAGCACCAAGGAAGAAAGAAGATGAACATCTAATTTCTAGGCCCTCTGCATAAAATCCACTCCCCAGAGCTACAGCCCACAATGGCACCAGGTCTTTCTTCTTGTTCAGTTTTGGTAAATACCAAGCACTCTGCAGACTGCAGTAGTTTCACCTGACAGATGAAATTTTGCACAAGTTTTGAAAGCTTTCTGTTGACCTCAGAAGCTGTGTTTTCACATGGATGTCAAACCAGCACAAATAGTCTTCACTCAGCAAGTTCAAGATTCTCAAGGATGTATTCTCAAGAGCTCAAACCATCCTGATAACCACAGTGCTGATTACAGTGATCTGTTTTCTTGTTTAATTTCCTGTACTCTGAAACCATTGCACAAACCTCACCTGTAAATCTGAACTTGTTTGGGTTTTAACCTTGAAGATCTGTGATGATTTTAGGCAAAGCTTGAAGCCAACAGAATGCTCTGCTCAAGCCTATTTCCAAATATATAAAAGACATTTATATCCCTGCTCTACAGAACCACCAGAAAACCACACCCTCTCCTCATATCCAAGGCACAACACCACACATGCAGAAACTACCACAAGTCACAGGAAAAATATTCCCTTTGAGTATTTCCCAGTGTCAAAGCTTAAAAAAGCACAAAGCAAATCACAATATGTAGCCTGTTTGTCCCTAAGAACACTCACATATTCTTTCTCACCAGATTTTGTTCCCATCTCTGCTGGAAGCACCTTTTCCCCTTTTATTTTCCTCCAGTTTTATCTCTGGATGACAACAGGATTACAGAAGGCTCTGATCTCTGCTAAAGTATCAGGCAGACAAGTACTCAAAGTCTACAGGTGAAATGTAATTCTTACAGTGCTTAGGGATGGGTTGATGGTTGATTTTTTCCCTTTTAGGGGTTGCTGGGTTTTGGGGAGGGTTTTTAAAATTGTTTTGGTTTTTGTTTTGATTTTTTTTAAATCCAGTTCTTCACATTGACCTGTTTGAGGCAGTGATTTTTAGGAAATAGCAGTGAGTTGTTTGAATTTTTCCCAAGTTACTTAGGTAAGTAAGCACTCAAATTCAGGTTTCAGCAAGGTAAACGCTTTAGCTGAACACACAGACAAGATTTCCTAAGCGTGTTTCCTGTGTAAATACTCAGCATAAGGAAGCCCACACAGACCAAGTTGGTTTCTCTGCCAGGCTTTATCCACGCTGAATGACTGAGGGTGGACCTTCAAAGAGTACAATACCCAGAATTATTCTATTTTGCTGTATTATTTGCATTTCATAATTTCCATTGCTCGACCAGCTAGACTGCTAATCTAGAGAAATACCTCGTTTGGCTGGATATACGCAAATATTTGGGTTTCTGATTTTGTGCAGCAATGTCTTTGAGTTTACAAGCAACATGGCAGGCCGCTGACCGGAAAGGCTCAATTAGTACAAATGTTATGGTCAAAGATAATCAATAAAGCCAATGCTTCAGAGTTCTGTAGATTTCTGTTGTTTGTATCAATATTCACTGTGCAACACAAAGTTGACGCTAAGAACAACAAAGAAAACTCAGATATTAGAGATTTTGCTGTTTATAACCTAGTCTAATGATTTAAATGGAATTTTAACTGTATTCATGATGAAATGCCTCGTCAGTAACAACCAGGGCATCACATTCCATTTTATTTTCTCTAGGGGAGTGGCAGTGAGCTGTTTCAATTATAGTGAAATTGTTTTGTCAGCACACTGTTTAAGAGAGCAATAGGGCTGTGCTGTACAAAAATACAGATGCTGCTTGCTGTGACTTACTAAAAAAGAGAAATTGCATAACCTACTAATCTCTTCGGAGTGCTCAGTACTATAAATATGTCAAAACTCCTGAAATCGCCATGTTAAAGTATTTGAGAAGGTAGAATGGGAGCAGAAGACATTCACTAGGATCAAATTACCATGAAGAGCCTTTGGAGCTACGTTTTACAATGTCATTCAATGAAGAGCTAATAGAGATTTTTATCTTTCCATGATTACTAGATCATTACATTTAATAAATGTAATGGCATTTAACCCTACTGTAAATGAAATGTACTTTTCCAATGGCCTGAGTCATCTTTTGCCTCCAATCTCCTCTTCAAACCACCACTTGCTTTGGACTGACCATTAGGTTGTGATTTCATCTATAAATACTTGAGAGGGAAAAAAGCTCTGTTCCCAGTGAAAAACTAAGCAAGCTTTTACATTGCAAAAAACACAAACCTATCCTGCAATGTTCCCTAATCTATAAATAATTAGATCTCGAGTGCTTTCTAAAGGTCAGTGATATTATCTTTTCCCTCCTGAGAGACAAACCAAGGGTGTAGCAGAGTGATGTGGCTTCTCCAGATGCACCCAGGCAGTGGCAGACGAAAACAAAATCAGGTCTCCAGAGGTCTGAGGGACTGCTCTACTTGCAACCCTTTTCATACACCAGATGTACCTCAGGTATGTCTGTGGCTTCAGAGAGATTAAAGGAGTCAGCTTTGACTCATGTAACTTTCAGATTAAATGGAGCATGTGAATTAAATGGAATACCTAAAACATTTTGAACATGCAATATGAAGCAGTGATTCTTAACTCTTAAAGATGAAAAGGTGGCAGGTGAACCTTTGTGCTCACAGTTAGGCATAGACTTAGCTGAAGAAATTAAGTTTGTAATTGAACAAGGCACAATGATGCACACTGTTAAACATCCCTTGAAAACATTTGATTTCATTTAAAGCAACACTCTTTATTCCTCCTGGTTTTTGCTTGTTTTGAATATTCAGAAGCACACCACCTTTCCAGTTCCCTGCACTTACCTTGACCCTCTCAAATCTGACTGGAAATGTCACTTAAAGCATGGCAGGCCAGTTCCCCTCAGAGCATTCAGTTTTCACTCACTGCTTGAATTTGAAACCAGCCTTCTCATTTGCAAATTTTTAATTAGATTAGCATTTTTGTTCCTTTGGATGCAGAACTCTTAATGGATTAGCTTGGTTACAGCTTCCTCTATAAATTCAACAATTACATCAGGGTGGTTGGAACTGGATGATCTCTGAGGTTCCAATACTCATCAAGTTCATTTCCATCATGACTATCATGTTGTACTTTCTCTCCCCAAATTATCACCTGAAGTGACACGAGTGGGTCTAAACCACATTTACCTATGGCTTGGAGATCTTTGAACTCATGAGACAGTTTAAAAGCAGCAAGTCCCAGAGCAAATATGGATCATCTAAGGAAAATAAGGTCTGAAATCAAAAAATGTGTCAGAATTCCAGCAGAAATTTGTGTATTTCAAGTATTTCATAAAGTTACCAAAAAAAAAAAAATTCCAGCAGGTCATCTGCAGAAAATGTTTTTGTATTAGTAACAGAATGTGCTGATTGAAACGAATTCTATTTTTACAAAAAGGAAAATTCAAAATGCAGAACTCAGACTGTTTTTACTATCTCATTTTAAGCTTTCCTTTTTCTCATTTCAAATTCCCTTGTTCCATTTATCTTTAATCCTCTTGTATGCAGTGATATGAATTATTCAATTGCAGTGAAAAAAATAATGTTTTCCAAAGTTCATTTGATTATTTCAGCCTTTCCTTGAAATATTTTGAGACTTTGATTTTTCACTATACTTCAGACTGAAACCACTAAATTGCTTGAAAATTTCCCTGTTATTTTTCCAGCTCACGAAATAAGAAAATTATCACTGGGGAAAAAGCAAGAGTATTCCCTCAACCTGCAAAAAAATCAAAGAAATAGTGTGGAAAGAAACCATTTCAAGATAAAACCCATATGGTGTTCTAGCATGAAGAAAACATCAGATTAGAAAGGCATAGCCTTCCCATGAGGTCATGTTACTTGAAGTTAAAACAAAAGCCAATAACATTTTGTGTTCATGTGTGATCTTCAATATCTAATGGCCCCTCATGTTGTGTCAGGTTAGGAGGTTCACCTGAAAAGCCTTGTTTGATGAAATGCTGTGAGGAGCTCTGCTGTAGGGTTTGACCTCACACAGCTTAAGGGCAGATGCCAGTGAAGCACTGTCACCACCTGAGGTGAAAATTCACCTCATTTCCTTAACAAACCAACCTGATTTACATCCTTCTTTTTTTCCTGGAGCTGTGTAAGGATGTCAGGACCTGACCCACTCTGAACCTGATCGCTGAGGGACAGAGTGCCATTTTTTCCTCACCGCAACTTTCATCTCTGAGATGAGGAAACAACCACCTGGGATGTCAGTTTTATGGCATGTCCTGGAATGATTTGAGACAGGAAGCTCCTCTTCTGAGATGAAAAGGCAGTTTTCTACTGAGTGTCCGAGGCCAGCTACAGGAAAAGGGTTATTAGCACAATAAAAATCATGAATGGTTCACAACCATATTCCAAAGTCAGGAACAGCATCCGGATTTATGAGCTATAAATGTTCTTGGAGTCTTGGAGTGACTCTGTCCCTATCACGCCACCTTTTCTTCTGCAAAAATATGTAATAGAAATAAAATACATAAATGGGTATGGAAAGGCTGGAGCTGCCCTTTCTTTTCATGTAGGGATTGCAAATGGGTATCTACATCATGGAAAAGTGTCATCTTTTATTATTATTATCAGCCAGTATAACTGCCATCATATTCCGGCAATTTCTCACACCCCAAAAGTCCATCCATTCACCCCAAGAAAAGTTCCTGACAGTAACACCCAGCTTATGCTAAGAAAATTGGCATATGCAGGCTCACTTCTCTAGAAGTTTAGCTCAAGCTGAT
This sequence comes from Pomatostomus ruficeps, assembly GCA_013400735.1. Classification (NCBI taxonomy): domain Eukaryota; kingdom Metazoa; phylum Chordata; class Aves; order Passeriformes; family Timaliidae; genus Pomatostomus; species Pomatostomus ruficeps. Next base: position 151,136 of record VYZT01041621.1, on the reverse strand, counting down.
TTAGGGCCACCTGGATATCCTGTCAGATCCCTCGCTGATGAGAATTGCCAAATTAAGCTCTTCCCTTCAATTGTCACGAGTGCCTTATTTCATCTGCAGCCTTGATTGCCCCCTTAAAGTACACCAGGGAAGTACTTGCTATGCACATCAAGCAGGAAGATGGAAGAGTGCAAAACACAGATCTAGGGTGATTATCCAAAAATCAGACTGCTGAGAAATGAAGCATAGTATCAGTTAAAGTGTCACTAAAACAGAGTTATGAGTATAGTCAGGTAAAAGACTTGATAATTGCTTATAATTTTCAGTGTTTGGAAAACAATTTCCTGGCCAGATGTTTTCACTTTGTATTAGATGTTTCACTCCCTGTCAAGAGTTGTACATTTTCCCTAGTTTATGATTCAAGGTGTTAATCATATTCGGTCTTTCAAGATGATTACCTGGTAACATTAACATACAAATGTATAGTGATTATCTCTGCTTTTCAGAATTCTTTGCATTTGGCACAAGGAAAACAAATAATAAAAGAAATAAATCAGTCTCCTTCAACTTGCATGAAGCCTATTACAAAATGAAATTACTGTGAATTCAGAGTCTATGAAAACTGGGTATTAATCAACTTCAAAATACAGAAAACTTTTACCTAAGCCTGAAAGTGGCAACACAGAGTTAGAGTCTTTCAACAGGCTGGAGCTGACAGGCGTTACTGTCTCATGAAACAAACACATTCCTTACCTCCAGGAATCACACAGGGCTTGCATATCCTATTGATAACACTTACCAAGTGCTGAGTATCTGCAGCCATTTCTGAGGTACTGACACCGATTTACAGCACACAATCATAAAAAATTAGGACACTATTTCAGAGTGTAGAGGAAAATACCATCAAATCTCCAGGCTTCTATGGTGAAACAGTAACAATTATGTAGTGAAATTGGGTCATGTTCAACACCACCTGAATCTAAAAAAAATAGAGTTTATTTGCACAGGAAAGTGATAAAGGCAGTATGATGGGAATACATCTCCGGTTTCCATTGATTCCACATGAAGCATCTGAATTTGTTCCTAGTGGATTAATACAGTCATTTTCCTGTCTGAATTCATTATGTCCTGCTGCTTAAAGGAAACAGGGACCATCACAGCAGTCATTGCCAGACATGCGTATGCAAAATTTGCATTTTAAGCCCTTGGATTTCTTAATGAGTTCATAAAATAAACTTTAACATCCATAGCACATTGTCCTGTAACTGAGAGATATCCAAATGGCTCGTGACAGGTATCCAGAGGGATAGAGCACAAGTCTCCTTCATTCCCAGCAGGAGTCAGTGGTGAATACAAGGGACCACAACCCAGCCAGGAACAGCAGATCTAGATTTACACGCACCCCCCACTAACGTGGCCTAATGCCTTGGCTAACTCCTGGTGCTGTGCTCTGCCCATTGCTCTTGCTTCTGTTTTTCTGCCGGGCCTTTCATGTTACAGCATCAAGGCCGAGTGATTTAAAATAAAATAAATCCGATTAATCTTTCCATCACTTTGGTTCATTTTTATTTCTTTATCCTTTGCTCTCATGGTTGATACTCCCCTGGGTCCTTTTGACCCCTCCACAGTTCTGGCACTGAAAGATATTATTTTCAAAGAATATGGGAGAAAAAGTCAGAGGGAAACATCAATGCATCCACATTGCCCTTTGTTTTTCTTCACTAAACTCATACATATTTGTGCTGCAGACCAACAAACAGCTTCTCTTATCAGGCAGGAGCCAGGATCACCTATTTCAGAGATTTTCAGTATTATCAAAACACCTGGATTCAAAAACAGAACTGATAAATCATCAAAAGCAGCAAATGAAGGGAAATGTTTCTCTAGGTTCATAAGAAAAAATATAAATGGGAAAGTTTGTATCAAATCCATTATAAACGAGTTGTAGCATTTTGCCAATAATTTATTAGTCCTGATTTCGCTATGATGACAATGCATCTACTCCTGCTCATTTCAGTGTTATTATACAGTTTGCTTCTTCACACTGAATGATATCTTCTTTAAAAGCAATGCCAACTTGACTGCCAAGCCAGACTTCAAGCTCCAGTGGTGCTGATGACTCCAGGATTTTCAGGGTGAGGTGCCAAAAGTGTCATCTATAAGTTCTGGAAAACCAAACCTGTGCCTAAATCACTCTCCTGTTCTCAGGTTCCAGGCTGGTTCTCAGAAGTTAAGGTCAATTCCTGGTACTTTTGGCCATTTGCTAGTAATTCGCATGAAAACAGGATGTCACATTAAATTTTGCACCTCAGAGCCTCATTAAATATAGAATATGCTACTGAAAGAAATCCCATAAAGACAGTAAGAGCCAAAAGAATGAATCCTGCATTTTATTCAAGCCACAGGCAAAAGGATTACAAACTTCATGATGTGAAATGATGTCTGCACAGAGTAAGAATGACAATTAAGGGCTGGGCAAGGGATTTATATCCAACAGGCACAGTGATGACTGTCTAATGTCTTCAAGCCTACATTCTTAATACACTTCTGCATCTAATATTAATTTTGCTTTTCTCTATACCAATTCCATAATTTATCTATATAGGTTTGATTTTATTTTTGTTCAATTTTTTAAAGCCTAGCTAAAAAATAAAACCTACGCAGAAATTACACCAAGCTTTGCCCCCAGTGACTCACCAAAATCCCTCAACCATTTAAGAAAACCTGCTCAAAAGCTTATCAGTCCATAGCATGTTCTTTCCTTGACATATGGGCTTTTAAACTTTCGCTGGTGCACACCAGTGTGGTCTGCTGAGTTATTACCTTAAAGGCTGCGTTTTCAAAGAAAGAGACTCACTTTTGCTTGGTATAAGACTGACAAGGGGAAAAAAAACCCACACAGTGCTTCAAGGGCACAAGCCCCCATCACTACCTTTCCTAAACGCACCCTACTCTTCCGGTGTGGTTAGTAGAGGTAAATTAGCATCCAAGGAAAAGGCTGAAAGGATTTTTTACAAAGATACCTCAAAAGAAGAACCACTGGCCCAGCACATATTCCTCATTCTCCACCTCATGTTCTGAATTATCTTTTATTCCATACAACTTTTCTTTAGTTCTAAGAGCAATATCGTGTAATAAAATCAGAAGCAAACAACATTTAACTAGCTTCATTTTAAAGGAATAATGATTTCAGCACAGAATTTGACTTAGAATTTCAAGCACATGAAACTATATTTACACACGTTCTTATTCAAGATATTTTTCTGTTAAAACTTTACTGATTAGTTAGAAACAATGAAGCAAAGTGAGCGTTATTTCTGGAAAATTAGCCATCTTTCAACACCAGCTGAGAGAAAGTCCCAACAAATGTAACTGTTTGAGGAGTAATTAATGCACTTGATGTCTGTTTTTATTGTAGGACTACATGATTAATGAGCTGTCACAGTCTTAAGGCATTCCCTGGCATGTTTCTGTAAGCTTGTTCAGATAATAAGCCTTAAGAGATGAATGAAGCATGTCCTGCCAGATCTGCTGGGATGATTTCCTTGTACGATAACTGGGGGACATGAACTATCTCAGCTAGTCCTAAAAAAAGATCTGTCTGCTCATTAATCAAATCCTGTCTCACGCCGTGTGAGTGCCGTGATGAAGAAGAGAAGCACATGACAATACTGCACACACAGGATCAAACATTCGGGATTCTGCAGTTGGGTGGGCTTCCCCAGGTGAAGGAAAGGAGTACACAAGATGCTGCCAGCCCTGAGAGAACTGCTTCACAGGGCACAGTGTGTGCAAAAACCATCACACCACAGATAAACTCGGAGAAAACAAAGAAAACTTGCCTTAATCTGATCAACCATTTTGCAGGATCTCTGGGAGCAGGACTTCCGCCAGGACACAACGCAGCTCTCCAATCACTGTGCTTTCATGTGGGCTTACCTCAGGAAGAGTAGGTGCAGACAGAACATCGTGGCATCACTGCTCAAGGACTTACTAATGTGTAAGTTTTCCTCTGTAAAGCAGGATCAGGGTGGTCGGCTGGTTACTCTTGCCAGGCTTTTCTGTACAGACAGAAAAAAGTCAAGAGATCATTAGAAAATATTTTTAAAAGAGAGGTATTCTACAGTGAACACAGTGTACTTTTAAAGCCTCTTTGCCTCATTTGTGAGTGGTAGTGTAGTGTTTTGGGGGTTTTTTTGGTCTTTCCTAAAAAAAATAATCTGATCTATGACTTCCCCAACTCTGAGATATTGCATCTAAAGCCACAGGGACAGAAGGCACTGCCAACTCGTCTTTGCTATCTTAAGTTATCCGGCAAATTCCTGAAATGCACCTGCTGATAGAGGGAAATTATTTGGATGACTTTAAACAAGTGTGGAGTTAGACACAGAGAGCTAAAAATTGTACCCTGATGGTCTCTCTGTATCTACCGAACAAGTAGAAATAGTGCAGCAGAGAAGCCATCCCAGGATCTATAATAATAGCTCTGGGTTATTCATCACTAACACCAGCAACAAATGCAAAATTACCAATTAGAAGTGAAGCCCTATCACCTCCTGGGTTTCCTTTCCGTGCTGTCAAGAGCAGAGCCTTCGACTGTCTGAACAAAAAGGATAGCTTGCAATACAAGCTGTAAAATTTCACATCACTGTCATATTGAATGAATTTAGAGAGAAGCATCTCTGGACTGCAGAGTATTGTGAGAAAGCTGCCAGGAAACAAAGCATTCCTCCTTTTTTCTCTTTTATTTCTCTAACCTGATTTTCCTTTCCCTGTTCCTAGGCATCAGATGCAATGGCTTGTCCATCTTATTTTGTGCTATAGTACTTTGACAGACTAAAGGTTTTTGATAGTCAGATGTAACTAGGTTTACTAGTTTTCAATTGCAAGGGAAAATAAATCCCAGAATGCCCAGCATTTCTTATAATTTGTCTCTTTCTGTCCTATTTCTTTTATTTACCAAGCACAAAGCAAAGACCAAAACTAGATTAAGATAATTTACACAGTTTCTTCCAGCAGAGCAACAGCAAGTCATGATACTTTCTCTGAGTTCCTAAATACCTAGAAAACAAGATTTGGGGAGGTTTTTTAAAAGAAGAAATAAAATCTGAAGGATTCATTTGAACAAAGAGATTTTCAAAACAGCAACAGTTATTGTAAGGTTAGCTGCAGAGAATCCTGATAAAGATCAGGGAAACTGGATGCAATGATTGCAGCTCATCTCTTTACTGAAATCTAGGCCAGAAAGAGAAAAATGGAATCTTCTAATTAGACTGCCATTTTTGCAACAAAACCATCCTATGTTGGTGCTTATTAAACAGCAAAACCTGTCCACGCCAATTGAATGAAATAAATTTCTAATACCTGAAGAAATAAATAGAGGAGAGGGGAAATCTCTTCCTATTCGTTTTCCGGCTAATTGGCAGGGATAAGCTTTACCAGAAACATTTTTGCAGTAACAGGTATGGCACAGTACATAATTTATTATGATGCAAGGGAATGCACGTCTAAGTTTACAACAAGAATTAAGTCCAATATTATCGGATAATTAATGTGACATTGACAAAGCAGCTTGCTGTATGCATGTATGCATACATTACTTAGCAAGCCTGAAATATATTTGTCCTTTCCCGATAACCAGCTGTGCAATAAATCACAGAAGCACTTTTGGATAATTCTGCAAACTAGAACTTCAAGACTGACAGCATTAAATCAGGTAATTTCGAGCTCCCAAGATCTATGCAATCTTTCTGAGCTGGCCATGGCCCCTGTTGGAATTCAACCACGGTAGGCAGCTAGACCTAAACACAGCGAAACCTGGCACCATGCAGGCAACCACAAAGAAAATTCTCTCTATCCAACCCAAACCAGTACAACCCCACACACACACCTGATGGCAACACCTATCAAACAAGGTGGTTTCAATTCAAGAAAATCAACCTCTCCTTGACTCAAATGACACTTTTTTTTTTGTGTAGGAGAAATAAAGCTCTGTAATCTGAAAAAGAAAACACGAAAACAAATATATGAAAACCTTGCTTCCTTTTTGGAATTTACACATGACTTTTGAGTAGGCTGCTTCTTTGTCAGACTGAAGTGCTGAGGTGCTGGAGTCTTAGGAAGTTTTTCTAAAAAAAACCAAACCAACAAAATAAACCAAAACATTGGCTAGAAAACAAAACAAGCTGCATCGTTTCAAGAGGGTAAAAGACGGCAAATGTGTCTGGGGTGGACAGTATGAGAACACTGTTTCTGTCACTCCTTAGAGCAGGGTTAATCAGGACTTACCAGAATCACTTCTCAATCAGTACTAATGTGCTACGGGCAACACAGACCACTACGGAGAGAATAAACAAAAGGTGGAGAATATAAGAGAGAGCTCCTGTGTCAAGCTGCTTGCGAGGGTCATGTGTTGTTTTGCTTTGAGCCAGGTCATATAAAGTCTGCTCCTAAGAAAGTAAAAGTTTGAAGCGTGCTTGCGGTTGCTGTGCTCTGCCAAGGTTCAGCTCTGCCGCACACAAACACACGCTATGTAGGAGGTAAAACCGAGTTTATCACATGCTGTACCTCCTTAAACTACCCCAGAAAAACCACTGACACCACAAGTTTTGTTTCTGGTGCCGTGTGCCCGAGCACAGGAAGCCCGGGGCCAAACAGGAAGCGGTGCCCTGGAGAACACTCGGAGCTCCGCAGAGCCCCCGCGCCGCAGGTAATTAAGGAGCCGGCAGTAATTGAAGAGAGCCCCGCGTCTCCCGCAGTAAGTACCCTGCATTACTGCCTGATGTATTGTAGCTACTGACAGATGACAGAATAATTTGTCTTTTATTCAACTCCGGCGCTGAATTATTGGAAGTTGGAGTTGTCTGTGGCCTAGAGGGAGACATTGTGCCGGAGTTTCATTTGCTGTTATTGAAGGCAAGAGGTTTATAAAAGTTAATGAAATACAGCCAGCAAAGAGACTGCAGAGGGGCTCAATCTCGGCAGCTGCAGCAGCAGCAGCAGCACAGACGCCTCTTGCTATTACACAGGGCAGCAGACAGGCACCAGTCTTTCCAAGCTATGATACCACAGAAAACATTTAATGTTTTCACTGGACCTGCTATTTTTCTATCATTTGACTAACTCTACAGCTGTTAATCTTCCTGTCATTTCTTTAGTATTTTAAGTCATGCACAACAACCTTATAGAACAGACGCTGACATGAAGACCGCAGTGCAATGTTATTAAATATTTTCATGCCTTAAGAGACTGTCTCAAGCAGTCCACAAATACAATTAGCACAGTTCAAAATCCGCAATTATAGATGTGTCCTGCACCAGCCAGCTGTTAGGGAGGTGGTCTTTACCTAATGAATAAGTTGCATATGGACTCTATATACAAAAAGTGCAAATAATTTCCAAAAGACTTTCTGACAGTTAAAAATTTAATCCTATATGAGGCATAGAAACTCATATAATCCTAGTGTAAGATGAAAAGCACTTTGACAGAAAAAAAATATTAACATTACTCTAGAGCCATCACCAGAGGACTTAACACCTGTTTACATGGCTTGGTTGTGTGGGTTTAAAATAAATCTCACTAATACTTTGGGAAAAATCATGATGCTATTTGCTTTCTGGGATATAAAAAGAGATTAAAATGTCAAGAAAAACATCAAGTTTTCTAAGATGCACTATTTACTGATAATGGCTAAATAACTTTCTCTCATTACAAAGGAAAATGATTCTGTAGCAAAATATCCATGGATATCCAGTCTGATGAACTCTATCTTTAAAGCAGCAGTACTTTTCCACTAGAATAACTTGAGGGAAAGAATTGCTCACGCTTTTCTCTTTTAAACAAAACAAAGGCAAAAACATTGACCTTGAATGTCACTTTTATTACAGCAGCTCCTTCAGCTTAGTCATAAAGCTCCAAGGTTACCAGTGCTCTGGAACCCAATTACACTGTACATCACCACCAGCGCTGCTCTGGCTGCTGAACCTTTTCTGAGCTGGGCAGGGAGGCATCAGGCAGCCTCCAAAAGAGTTTCTCAGTGCCTTGCCCATAAAAACTCGGAGCCTGTCTCTGCAATATCCAAGCTGCTGCCTGCACAACTGAGCAGTGACTCAGGGATGATCCTTCCCTGCCGTGCACAACACTAAACTACTTTTTTCTTCACCTGAACTCTCACGCCATAAATCTTCATGCTCTGCCTCTTCCACAAGTACCACAGCAGAGGTCCTGCTGGAATATCACCCAACCCCCTTCCCATCCCCTGCAGCTGATTTTCTAGGGAAGTTCAATGTTGCAGTGATTCTTGTTCTGCTTTTGATCATCTCAGTGAGAGAGGCAAATGAACAGACAGAAAAAAAATGAAAATGCACGGACAAGTGTATAGGAGGGCAGAGGGGATAACAGAATAACTGCTGGAAAGAACTGAGAGAGGTGAGAGTAGGGGAGAGTGAGTGTGTCAGAGGGAGGGGAAGGAAGTGGCTGAGCAGCACTGCAGGTAAAGCTTTCCTGTTGCTTTTGATTCTGCTATGAGCAAAGCTTCTCTCCAGTTAAAAAAATCAGCTTTTTGAAACTACTACAGAATAAAGCCCTACCCACATAACCCCCTGAACTTCTCATTCATCCCTGGGTGAGCTCTTAATTGTACTGCAGCCAAGTACTGCTGTGCAGCACCCTCCACTCAGAACCCCTTACTCATACACATACATATAAACATAAAACAGTCCCATATATTCAAATATATTTACAGGTCACTTCCGTTTTCCTTCAGCACTAGGAGCAGTGAGATATCAAGCATTATGGGTTTAACTTGAAGGCTTCTCTATGTCTGAGTAGGCACACTCTTACCTTTAAAAATTGGAGGCTGTTCCTCACCTGATAACACCAGGCCTTAAGCCAGGATGAAAATTTTCTTTGCGAAGAGGTTCCGAGGCAAACAAGCTTTATGTAACTTACAAGACTTGCAGAAATTTAACAGTATATTCAGAGCAGAGAGGAGGGAAAATTTTTCTACTGAAAACTTATGTAGGAACAAATAAAACTTGAGGAATAACTTGGATGTTCTATCAACTATTTTCTTTCAGTTACGCTGTATTGCAGATTCATTGAGTGCATACCAGCTACTCTTTGCTCTGTGGAAATGTAATCCTATTCCCTCCAAGTAAAACCGATTTTTTTCCCAAGAATAAGCAGGATTGCATCCTTGCAATCACATCCCCAGAAGTTACCGATGTACATTAAACACTCTCGTTAGAAGTAGTTTTATCAGTGTGTCATTTCATAAAAGACTAAATGCTGTATCAGTCCCTGGAAATGATTGTGTTAAACATTTTAATACCCTCTATACTCCATTTTCACTACACCAAAGAATGCTGCATGCATATTTGCCCAAAGTGTTCTGCCTGAAGATGCTCACTAGTTCTGCACTGATGGAGAAACATGCTCAGGTTTCTGAAAAAAATGTCTTTCCTTAAAGTTTAAAGCATTTTCTTCCTCAATCTTGTTCATTCTTTGACGTATTATCTCTATAAACTACCTGCTTTTATGCTGCTCTCTAATCTTGTTCAAGCATTTGAACAAGTTGATTTGGGGGGAAGCTGAGGCGTTTTTTTGTTTCTTTGATCAGTTTGTTATATTTTTTTAGAAAATTCGTTGAGTTGGTTTGGGGTTTTTTTGGTGTGTTTTTCTTTTATTTGATTTTCCTTCTACCATCCCAGATTTGGATTATTTATTCCAAATTATCTAGGTTCTCTTTTCTCACATTTTCCCTTTTTTCTGTCCATGGAACCACACTGCCTTCATGTTTTCCAAATGCCACAACAGAAGCTCTGAAATCATGGGAGACTCCCGTGGAAGCTTTTGTACAATTGTAGAGAATTTTGTTTGCCCTGAAGAATACTTTGTTAAAAATTCTGAAGGTTAGAATGTGCTCAAAGCTGATGTGATGTTCAATTTTTTTTTCTGCTAAGCCAAGCACAAAAACATTGAAATGCTTTTCAGATTATTGAGAAAATTGATAGTCTTCAACAAGCAAGACTCACCTTTCAGAATCTCACCACAAAAAAAGCTTTACAGGATTCCTACCGTTTAACTTTATTCCAAAAGCAGGAAAACCAAGTTTCTATAGCAGGAACATAGAGCATAGCTTTTCTGCTCTTCTAAAAATGACACAGGAAAACATGATATGCACACAGATTTGGATATATGTCATCAACCAGACACTACACACTGAACCAACAGTAGCTTCTCAGCCATGCACGAGGGATAAGGTTAATCCTGTGTTCCTCATTTAATCTCATTCCAAACACTATCCTGACGTGTAACTGTGGCTATCAATAGGAAAACCAGAAGAAATCTCGCAGAAAGACAGCAAAGTAGGCAGTAAAAAAATAATAATAGTAATAAAAAGATGTTTTTATTTAATGACCCCAGCCTTTAGGACTGCCAGTCAGTTTGTCCACTGCCACCTCTGCCCCTGTGCCTGAAGGAGCTGTTTAGGGGAATGTCTGGTGTGCCATCCCTGCGCACAAGGATGGGAGTGCAAGGGTTTCAGCTGGAGCACTCTCTGCTCCCTGTGGCTAATGCTGACTGACACTTCTCAGCGCTCGCTGTTGATGATAGTTTTGCAAAAGCTAAACTGGTTGGAGTGTAATAGTCCATGCTCGACAAGCGCCTCAGGCCAGTATTTCAGCTGGAAGCTCCTGCTAGAACAGCCTGTCATTTTCAAGAAGCATTTTATTTTTCTCTTCACCTTCTTTGCCTTTCTCCCCACCCTGGAAGACTTTGTTTCATCCATACTGAAATATTGCTATTTTTACTCAGCTATCATCAGATTTCCATACACATGCTCAAGGCACTGGAGTTTGATGGTGTAGGCTAAAGGTCATCCAGCCACACATTCAACTAGTTTTTATGTCTATAAACATTCATCTATATACAGAAAAGCAAAGTGATTTTTTTGTTGTTTGATTAGAAGTTTTAAGTCTACTGTCACTGATTTCCCAAAGCACTAAGCTTCTTAAAAAAATTCACATGCATAGAACATACAACATTTTGAGGTTAATCAACATTATTTGCACTTGAGTCTGCCAAGAAATGAGGGAGGGTCTTACAGAAAAAACTTCTGCATGATGAACAGAATCGAGCAGAGCTGCATTTACATTGCACAGGTAACATATTAGTTCCCTCCTAGATCTGTGTCAGTGTTTCAGCTGAACATCCAGGTGACCTGATGAGCCCTGGAAAAATTCAGCTGTGGATGCAGCCTGTGTACTGCTGCAGAGCAATGGGTGCTCACAGCTCTTTTTCTCTTTTCTCTCATTTCTCTCTTCTCTCTCCCTTTCCCTGCCCTCACACCCCTGCTCATTTCACCCTCCCACACTGTATCCAAGGACAGGAACAGCCACACCTGATAATTCTCCGCTGGGAACATAGTGGCTCCACACAGCCTCAGTGTCTCTCTGCCTGTTTTTGCAAGACGGAGGAACTTTGGGGTCCCTGAAGAGAAAGAAGTTGAGATCTAAGTCCAAAGTCAAACAGCCAGCACACAGCTTTCTCTTTGGACTTTTGTTCAGCCTGTGCAGAAGTTCCCTCACTGCACTGGGTTTTTGATTCTTCCACACCTGCTCTCTGAAACAGGCACTGGCCTCGTGAAAGAAGGCTTTTATGCAGTCCACACATGCATTAATTATGAGAAAGATTTCTGATTTTCATTATGTTTTCTCAGAGCAACCAAATCAAGAGCACCTGAAGAATTTCATTAAAACATTGACATAAGGGGAAAAAACAACTGACATTTCATATTCAACCAAAAAATGTGCTGGATTTCTCTTTTGTGGCATACAAAGAGAAATCACAGAATGGTTTGGGTTGGAAGGGAGCTTAAAGACCACCTAATCTATCCTCTGCCATGGGCAGGGACATCGCCCAGTAAACCACATTGCTTCAAGCTCCATCCAGCCTGGCCTCAAACACTTCCAGGGATGGGACAGCCACAGCTTCTCGGAGCAAAAAACTGGGGAACACTGACAGAACCGCAAAGTAGTGCACACACATTTGCAAAAAAGTCATGAAGAAAACTCCCCTCCCTTTAAACTTTGCATTAAGTGCTGCGCCTAGTTTAATTGAAAGCAAGTTTTCCACACTATAATGGCCATTAAATTTTCAGCTGCTGTAGCTTTTAGACTCCTTGTCACAGGAGAGAACTCCCATGACAGACGTTCTGTGTGGCGTTGCGTGCATTTATTTTTTACATCCAGCCACTGACAAACACCGATGCAGGAGTTTCTCAAGAAGGATGTCCTGCACAATAGCAACCATTGTCATTTTGGCAATTAAGAAAAGCCTTTAGCTTCAGCCTTGTTTAAGATGGGAAATACTCAAAATTACATGACATGCCTTTCTCTGTTCTGGGTATTGTCCAGGGAATGTGGTCAAAGAGCTGCCAGCTCCCATCAGTGGAGTATTTCTGCTGCAGTCTGCTTGGACCATCTCCTTTCACCAGGAGAGAGAAAGGGAAGGGTCAGAAGCAGACAGAAATTTCTCCTAGCAGCTTTCCCAGGCAGGGATTTTTGGAGCATTTTATCACCACCCATGGCTGGTTGGGTTCAGTCAATACTTTGTACTCTGGCTCTCAAAACTGTATCCAAAAGGGAGAAATGTGCTTTCTTTAGATAAAGATTCATTTCGCTACGTCCCCACTGCGCACAGATCTGAGACTGAGCACAAAATGGGGTTTGCAACACGATCTGACCATGGGGAAGCCAAGCTGCTTTCAGAGAGACCCTCCGATTTGGGAGGCTATGCGCCCGCCCAAGCAGCCAAAATCTGAAAGGGTCCTCCCTAACATCTTCTGAACTGATTTGCAAGTCTGACTTGAGAAGTCCCTGACATGCACGTGCAACAGCATTACAAAATCCAGGACCCAGACGTTTGAAGGCCCCAAGACAGAGGCTGGTTGGCATAAAAGAAAACTTCTTGTACAAAAAGCTTTCAAAGCTTGCTGTAAATTTTTGCATTTTTTCTTTTCCCCCACCTTACACACTGTAGCGACTCAGCCCCCTGCAGTTACCTTCTACTTTAACTGTATCAACAACTCGTTTCAGAAAAAAAAATAGTTTCACGGCCCTCACATAAGATACTGTGTCTTCCTGCTACCAACACCAAAGTTTTGTCTATGCTTACACCTTTCCTTTTCTCCTCCTTTTTTGCAGTTACAGCATCAGGCCTAATTCTTATCCCTTTTGCTTGAGGCAACACCAGAATTAAGGTATTTCTGAGCAGAAAACAAAGTTTTCAGTTTACAGAAAACAAAGAACCTCCCAAAGAACTTACAAGCATTTGCCTCAATTAGAGATAGTTCTGTACCTCAGAGTAAGGGTTAGGCAAAAATCTAATTCAGTTAAGACAGATGCAATTTGGTAGGTTTATGCTGAAAAACCAAACATGGATTTTACACAGAGTAACCTTGAAGTCAGCTGAAAAAAAATAACTAAGCCCAAAGCTGCTTCAGAATTATCCAAAAAAGTGGTAAGAGCTTAAAAGCAATATAGCTAAAATGTCAATATTTATTTTACATAGTAAGCCTCTCTCAAGAACATTTTGGTTTTTAGTTTAAGAACTAAAGGCGAAGAAAAGATGTCAATACAACTGTGCAAGTTTACCTGATAAGAACCAAGACAATGGTAATAAAGAAGCCAGGATAAGGGAATTCTTAATTAAGTCCTGTGCCCTTACAGGTGGAAAGGGCAGCCTGAGTGAATACATGGGCCAGCTTTTATTTTAGATTCACCTGAAACAACTGGTTGGCACTCAAAGGCATTTCATCTCTTGCCTTCACAGCACCCAAACATTTCAGTATTGAAGCTGAAGATGCCAAACTTGGAAGTATATATCAGAATTTACATAGCACTGCAGACTTCAAATAAATCAAGACATAAATAATACTTTCTGTCACTGTTTTCAAATACACTTAACACATCTAGTGAGACATAACACATATACTTCAGAGAGTACAGATATTTTGGAAGAGACATGTCAGGCTGCCCCACAGCTGGAAGACACACCAGTGCCTGTGCTAACTGGGAAGTGGAAGGAGAACCAACCAGGCTGTTCAAACATGTGAATTAATGGCACCCTCACAATAGGTTTTACATTTCTTACACATGTAGACACATTTCTGACTTGGCTATTCTGCTGTTAAGACACGTTCAAGGGAGAAAGGGGGAACCAAAGTTTCAGCACAAAGCCAAAAAAACCACTTTAGCCCCCAGGAAAAGAGACAGTAATCCCATCAGCACAAACAACCCCAGGAGACCCTGAGGTGCTGTCCCCAGCGCCCTGGCAGCCCTGCCCTGTGGTACCAAAGGCTGTACACACCAGAGCCCATCTGAGAGGCTCCGGAGCCCTCAGCACCGAGCCATCACGGCCGCCCCACGGCAACTCTCCTTGCCTGAACACTGACAAATCCCACCTAACAAGATAATCAAACACACGTACCTTCAGCACTGCAAAAAATCCCGTCCATCCTTGTCTCTCCTCTCATCAGTTCCTCTTTCCCGGTCGGGGAGACCCCCGGCCCTCGACGGTGCCGGCGCCGAGGGGCTCCGCCTCAGCGCTCGGTCCCGCCGCCTTCGCACCTCGCCCCGCCGCCTGATTGAAAGGCCAGATTTCGCTAAAATCTGGCGAAGATAGCTGGGATGTTTTAATATGCGGCTGCCCTAAGCCGCCTTGTGTCCATTTCTTGCCTTGGAGGCTCTTACAAGTAAATAATACGGACTGACACGGCTCCCTCCGCTCGCCCCCCGCCCCAGCCCTCAGGCGCCCTCACGCGAAGCCCGCCGTTTCCCGCCCTCAAGCGCCGGCGCGTAGGAACCGCCGCTCCCCCTCAGGAACCCTCAGGGACCAGGGACTCCCCCTCAGCCGCTCCAGCCCCGGGGCTCTCCCTCAGGAACACTCAGGCCAGGGGCTCCCCCTCAGCCGCCCTCAGGCCACGGGCTCCCCCCTCAGCCGCTCCCGCCCCGGGGCTCCCCCTCAGAAACTCTCAGAGGCCCGGGGCTCCTCCTCAGGAGCCCTCAGAGGCCAGGGGCTCCCCCTCAGGGACCAGGGGCTCCCCCCTCAGCCGCTCCCACCCCGGGACTCCCCCTCAGGAACCCTCAGAGGCCCGGGGCTCCCCCTCAGCTGCCCTCAGGCCAGGGGCTCCTCCTCAGCCGCTCCCGCCCTGGGGCTCCCCCTCAGCCGCTCCCGGCCCGGGGCTCCCCCTCAGGCCACGGGCTCCCCCTCAGGCCACGGGCTCCCCCTCAGGAACCCTCAGGGGCCAGGGGTTCCCCCTCAGCCGCTCCCGCCCCGGGGCTCCCCCTCAGCCGCTCCCGCCCCGCTCCCGGCCCGGCGGCCCCGGCTCTCCCCCCCTCAGGTGTACAGGCAGGCAAATCAGTGAGAGGCTGTGGAAAGGGGAGCGATTAGAGACCAGAGGCGACAGCGGTGACCGAAGATGGAGAAGGGAGAGCTGCGTCCCTGAGCGCTCGCTGTCGACTGTAGCCGAACTGTACCTGCACAGGCTGTACCTGGTGTGGAGCTGCACAACCCTGGCCAGCTGCTTGTTCAGGTTTTTTTTTTTTTCCCAAGAATTCTGTACCTGTGAATTACCTGGTTTGGTGGGTGGGCCGACACTAGATCTTTGAGATCTTAATTGTATATCATAGACACTATCACTAAACTGTTTCAGTTTTATTAAATCCCAGTTATATATTTAAAATCATATTTCCTAGGCTGTTACATCATGTGCTCATTAGTAATAACAATATTCTCCATCTTACTACCTGTAACCTCACCCATATAACCTGAATATATGAGTAATCCCTAAAATCTGGTAAGTGGCAGGTGATTGCAAAAGAATTAATAACCCACTCAAAAATCAAAAAGTCTCCATGCAGCAAAAGGGCTCATAGCTTTAGCAGAGAAAGTTTGGGGAATTTAGAAGGGTTTTGCACCAGTACTAAACTTGGTATGTTTTGTACTCTATATTTTGCAGCGCTTTGCACATTGAGGAAGAGCAAAATTATTACCGGTTTCCAAAAGTTCCATCTTGGAAATCGGTAGTGGAAAAGCTAAACAGGATTAAATAGGCCAAAATAAACCTGAGAGAAACGTGTTATGTGAAGATGAGAAAATGTAGGCCCAGTTTTGAAAGAAGGCTTTACCAAACCTTCAATTGATGCTCTTCATGGCAATTACCAGCATAGTTTTTGTGAACATCTTGAAGATTAGCTTCCCTCAGAAGGCCCATCCCATTTCTTGGGCGATAAAGCTGATGGGATTAAGAATAAATCCATTACTGTGAATAATGCATCATATGATGAGTTATATTGGTTGAGTGTGAGTAACCTCTCTGTCAGGGGTAAATTTAGCGCAGGAAATACTGCCTACCCACTTTGCAGAACCCAGTTCAGTCACATTAAGCTTAATGTGTTACAGCAGAAGACATCAGGCATGGCTTTCCCGGCAAAACACAGTACGGGAGGTTGCAGGTTATGAATGTTTCACAGAAGTCAAGTTAATTGTAGCATTAAGAATCAGCTTTTTGTTGGTAGGATGTACCACAGCCAGACTTCAGCCCGCGCCGCCCTGGGTGTTCAGACGTGCGAGGAAACACTCCATTAGTCAGCTCCCAGTAGGCTTCTGCCTTGTCCCTGTGGTACAGAATTTTTAACAGCCTATTTCTAAGCACAGCTTTCTCCCAGCCTTCAAAACATCACAGTTCGCAAGCAAAGCAGGAGTTATGGGGTTAACAATAACTGGAGGAAAAAGTTCACCCATTGTAGTTGTTAAATGTGGATTTGTTTCGCTTTAATCACCCATTAGTGTTGAAACCTTATTTGTGTGCCTCTGTATAATTCATAACATACAGCTCTATACTTCAAGCCTGTATTTATAAGTATATAAAGTATATGCATTTATAATTCATAATATATAATGGTATAATCAAGTTTCAGCTTCTGAAACGAACAGTTCATTTACATTTTTAGCAGGTACCTAACAGAAATTTGGAAGTGCTATAGATTAGCCGGATCCACTTTGACTCAGCTTATTTATGGAATGAGTAGATGGCAGCATGTATCCCCTGTGATGTGAAGTGCAAGCAAGGATCTAGCACACCTCGAAGTGATTTTGTTTAATTCATGCAAGTCCACAGGTCTCAGGAATTGGTTTAAGGTTTTCTTCATCTAATTTTATGTAGCTTCTTCCCCTGTTATTGTGTTACTGCGCTCAAGGGACCACAGCCCAGGGAAAAGTGGTTCTGTTCTGTTCATGGCATTTCAGGCTTAAGGCCAAATGGAGCCACACAGGTGAAAATAAAGAGCAGGTTTGGTTCCCAAGGTCCCTTGTGCATGACTTGAAGCTTAACTCATCACAGAAAGAAAAAAGTGGACTGAGTTCCTGCTTTATTTAATTCCCCTAATAACTACTCGTTTGTTTAATTACATTTATGTAATTGCAGAACCCAGGAAAAGACTAAAACTTAGTCCATGTGACTGGAGTTTGCACTTCTAAATTTAGATCACTGGCTCGTTAAATACGTCCTGTAGTTGTATGGCCAGGAACTGACTGGCTGTTAATGCGTTTGACATTATAATTATTCCTGTCATTGAGTTTACAGCTTCTCCTTTGAACAGGGCACTTCAGAAGGATCCCTGCTCAGAGACTTTTCAGCTGAGCAGGGCTGTAGTTTAGAAGGGGTGCGGTATTGCTGATATATGAACTAGCAATTATGACAATGTGTGTACTGGAAGCCAATGTGTGTACTGCACACCAAGCTGTAAGTCTGTGCTAAACACACACGATGAGCCTTTTTCATGGATGGGCTGAGTAGCAAATGTCCGTTCATTTTTCCCAAACGGAATAAAAAGGATATCAGGAGAAACAGGCTTTTTTAGGTTTTGCCTCATAACTACATTTGACTTTTCAGTTTCAGAGAACTGATCCTGTTTTTACTGAGAAAAGGAAGTTTAAGAGCAATCATTCTACGCCTCCATGCAACTTATCCTTGTGCCAGGTTCTGGTTCCACTAAAGAAGGAAAGTGTTCTTGTATTTTAGAATTTGCTCATTAACCAGAATTATGAGATAGACTCTGAACTTGAGCTGTAGAGGAAGCAGAAATGACTTAGACAACACCCACTGCAGCAATCTAGCTCTGTGGGTATTAACTTGGACAACACGAAAAAAATGCTTCGAAGTTCAGAGCTGAACTTTTCTTGCCAAAAGAAGTAATTTAACTGGGAGAGCAATTCATCACATTTTCAAAACTGGCTCCTGGTCGGTACAGTGGAAAAACACCATCAATGTGTTCTTTCGCCAAAAGGACGTAGTTTGATTTTCCAAATGCAAACTCCTCCAGTCTATTGAGCAGGTACCTGCACTGCCTGGCATGAGAGCACATGAACTGGTTGTAATGCAAGACATCTTCATCCTCATGCAAACGGTTAATATTTAATTTAGGCATGCCCGGTGAGCAAATACATAAGTGTATTAATTCCTTTGCAGTCTCCTGATGTATACAGCAGCTCTGTGATTTGATTTGAATTGATTTTGCTGCTAACTCTGGTGACCTCCAATAAAAAATTGTTGCATTCGCCACAAAGTGATTTACGATGGCAGAACTCTCTATTATATAAATACTTTCCAATGCATTAGTCAGAAATCCACTATCTTACTTCATTAAACCAACAAATACAATCAATTCTTATCTGATTTAGTTTTTATGCATGGAGAAATGATTTTACCTTTATGCCAGATGGAGTTGAAATGTAGATCATGTAATACGAAATGCCTCTGCCTCAGCGTGTGAGTGCCACTAATCAAAATCAGAGCCCGCGTTCAGGATTTAAGCCCTGATCGCGCTCTGGCTCGCACATTACAGCAATGAAATGCATATGCATGTTTTGATAAACAGCGCTGAGCATTTGCTCCGTGCCTTTTTGTGGCTAAACACCCACCTAGTTTTAATCACAATGGGAAATGAAAGGCATGGCTTGAATACCAGCATGGAACAAATGACATTAGGAGACAAAGTGTTTACTAGCAATACATTAGTTACGTGCCTCTCCTTTCAAAACATCCCCCAGTACTTTAATTTCTGTCTTGTGCACGCTGATAGGCGTATCTTAAAAGTATTATACGCAGGAATCACTTCAGTCAGACTTGAAATGCAGATCCAGGACTTGCTTCCTATACGTATGGAGGCAGAATAACACACTTTCACAAGTAATGTGTCTTTTAATTTAAAAGGATGGGTGTACTACTGAATCTATGGCTCCTTATTACAACACAGAGTCAATAAACAGAGCTCTCATCCAAACGCTCTGCAGTCCATCGATAATTCTGCCAGAACCACTAAACACTACATTGCCCATTGAGCCCCTCTGTCCCAGTTATCTGCATCACCATTTTGAAGTAAAACTAGTTGGGGTGAGCTGTTTGGTCCTTTTCCCCACACTGACCCAAGCCGCTGGTGTTTAGAGTGTGAGGAACAAGGAAGGTTTTTAAAGCCTCAAGCAGAAAATGAAAATAATTCAACGTTTTCTGTGCCTGAGTGATTTAGTTACTGAGGTACTGCAAAGAGATGAGTAGGAGCGGGAGAGTTTGATGTGTCCTGTTCCTTTGGCAGATGTGCTTTACAAAGAGCTGGGTGAAATCATCTCAGCCCTCCGGAGATGACCTCCAGGCTCACCAAGGGAAGGGGGCACTCTCCTGAGCAGTAGCTTCAGCACAACAGAAGCTCAGCATCTCCTGTACTTCTGATAGCTCCCAGCGAGTGTGCCCTGGCCAGCCTGATTTCGGGGGGCTTCTCTGGTGCGTTGGCTGCGCTGAATTCCTCCAGCAGCCGGCCAAACGCCGCGATACTGCAGCGCCCGGCTCCCGCTCCCAGCGCTGCGAGACACAGCACGGGCACGGCTCTGCTGTAACCTTGCACTGTCTAGAAACCCGAGACAACCTGCATGGGCTCTGAATGCTAATGCCAGGGCCCGCTGCCCAAACACAAGGCACGCTGGAGCCTAAGCCCTTTTTAAGATTCTATGCAAAGAGGAATGATTAATAGCAAATCCAAGTCATGCTCGAGATTCTGCTGATGCACACCCCTCCCACTCTCCCATACTGATGGAGGAACGGGTCCTGCCCGTGGCTGCTGCTGCTGCGAGGGCTCTGCAGTTCTGTACCATCGACTGCACCTCTGCAAAGACACAGTTCAGCTGCATGTGGGAACCTGTGCAAGTCCAGGAGAGTGAGCAGCTGCTGCCTGCACACACACCTGCTCCAGCCTCAGCAGGAGTCACCTGGGTGACTTTCAGCACCAAAAAACCATTCAGCCCCCAACATCTGCGCTAAAGGAACAGCTCACACACCAGTCCACTGCTAGCATTCCTGTTCTTCGTGGGCACAGGTTAGACATCAGTGGGAGACTGTCACCAACACATTTAGCATTACATAATTTGCTAGACAAGCTATTTTTGAGCAGTTATTTGACAAGCTTTTTTTGAGCATGGAACACTTCCAGTTCCATGGTAGGCTTTTCTCTGTAAGGAAGGGCAGGACCCTGCATAGATACCTGGAATGTCATGGGACACACAGAGAGGAATTAATCTGTCAGTCTTTGAGCCCTTCAAGCTACAGCAGTAAATCTGCTAGCTGTCAGGAAATAACAGCTGCCCCGCCTGCCCCCCCTTCTCTGAACCAAAACATCTGATCTTGATCATAAAGTCTGTGCCCTACACCATTAATAGAAAATCCAGGAAACACCTGATAGCTGGGAAGGAACAGAACCACAACTCTTTGTGGCATTTAAGAATAGTGGCTTCGCTTTCTGTTCTCTTTATGATGCAAGAACAAGAGGGAAAGGATAAAAACCACTGGTATCAAAGGATTTTTCTTGTCAGAAAGGGTGCATTATTGTCCTTACTAAAGGAAGTCAAAGTGGGTTTGATTCATCTAGACAGTTCAATGATATCTATGCCTGTCATAGCTGTGGACTTTTTCCAGCTGATACATTTTTTATCAGCAGATAAAATGTTGGTATATCTTCCAGGAGTTCCTAAAAACTAAACTGCTGTTTCTGGAATCAGAGATTCTTTTGTATGTGTCACAAGAGGCTGGGTTTCCACTAGTTCCAAGGTAGCTACACAATTCCACTGCAACTTACTATGAAACCATCTTCATAAAGGTGGAATTAAAAAAGACATCAGATGAATGCATAGAGAAAGCCCGACTTCCAAAACCAAAGTCCATTTAAGGAGATTTTTCTCCCAGGCAAAGAGATTACTCAGCCTGATGCACTGTCAGAGCATTTTCCTGTAAGCTGCATTATTTTTAACTTATTCAAGTTAAGTTATTATTAACTTCATACACAATTGAGTGCTTAATTCATAGGTCAAAACTGTTTGTTTCATATTTTCTTATGTGTTCCTGTGTCCTTGTGCCCCCCGTTACCCCGTGGCACTACAGATTCTGCACTCTGCAATGTCACACAGTGTGTGCTGGGGTGGGACAGAGATCACACACTCTTGATCACAAGGTACCTGAGGAGTTGTGCAGCCTTTTAAGGGCTGACATTTGGAGAAAAGTCAGAACAGAAACTTAGTTCTAATTTGGCATCCCCAGTTTTGCAATTGAGTCCTACTGCTGAATGGTAAAAATGAAAAGCAATGACATAAATAGCCCCCCAGGCTCTTTAAGCTGAGGCTGACCAGCTGTTTCAAACAGAGCTGCTCACAGGCAGAGGGTAATGAAAAAAAAAGGAGAGTTTTATAACTGCCACGAAATGGCTTTGATTGTTGTTCGTCTGGTTTTATTTCTCACTGGTGGAAATCTGTCCTTGGGAGTAACAAGTAGTGCCTGAGCTAAGCAATGGCACTTGGCTGCCTCTGTAATGGCACTTATGGAGGCGAATTACCCAGACTGGGGTTACACAAACCCTGTTGGGACAGAGTGCTTTTTTGGCTGTGCATGTGCTCCAAAGTGGAACTTGGAATAAATAAATGCTTGGAAGATCTTCTTGGTTATGGAAAAAAATAAGAGTTTGCATGTGTTTTCAATAAGAGGAAGGCTTATTTCTTGCCCATCTCCCCACTGAGAGCCCCATTGTAGGGATGTCCACCCCTGCCTAATCTTTCCAGGGTGGGAAAGCCACTTAATGTATTTTTTTTGCCACTCCATAGCAAATTATTGCCAAAAAAAGGGGTATAAAGGGGTATTAAATAAGTTTGATGTTGCCAAACCCCAGGCATTCATTGTGTGACTGGGTGAGAAGCTTACATTAGCAGGTACAGCAGTCTTACAGAGAAAGAAATGGCATTTTGAAATTACAACCCACGTGCTTCCTTCAAAGCAAATAGCCAAAGGCACAAAGAAAACACCTCAATGAATAAGGAACCTCCTGTTAGTGCAGTATGCCTCGTGTTTAGATGTTTGGCTAAAAGGATGAAAACATCACCTCCTTCGGTGGAGCATTTTTAGCACAGTGCCAAAAAAGCCAGCCAGAAGAAACTTCTTGGTGGCCTAGTAGTAGGCAAGCCTTGCTTAAATGATATTTTGCTATGTGAAATATATGTTTCTAGGGATTATCTGTAGATACTTCTTTCAACTGTGCTTTCTCTACAAATGATTTTGTCCTCAGAATGATGTGAGACCGTTTATCTGTGAGTTTCAGGCTTATCACATGAAATTAAGCACCAGAATGCTCAGTAATTAGAGACCTCACCCTGGAAAATGGATAATGACAGAGTCCTTGAAATCAATGAAGGTTAAAGCTGCCTGTTTATGACAACACTTCTATAAGCCCAAGATAAGATGTTGATTAGGATATTATATCAGCCACATAACAATTGTATTTAATGCTGTAGGGAGAGTTTATTTTGAGCATTGTATGACCTCACAGATTTATCCAGCAAATAACGCCCCTGCTTTCATGCCAAAGACAACAAATATTGTGCTTTGTTCAAACTTGTCCCGTGTCCATGCACTTCTCACAGATAATCATTAAGGGTCATAAAGTACATGTGAAGTGTTCCTGAAAAGAAACGTCTGCAGAAAAGCAACAAGAGCAACAAGTCCAGTGTTTTTTTCTCAATAGGAATGTGTAAATGAGCCACATGTCAGCCAAAGCTCAGACAAAAGTTCCCAATAAAATGGATACAAACTGTGTTTAGGTCAGTTTTGGATCTGCTGACTATTAAAACAAATAGATGTTTCTCCTCTTGTCCTGCCTGCCTTCAAGGCTGCCTAGCAGGTGGCAGATGTCCCAACCCTGGGAACATTCAAGGCTGGACAGGGTTCTGAGCCCCCTGATCTAGCTGAAGGTGTCCCCGTTCAGTGCAGGGGAGCTGCACTCAGTGCCCTTTAATGGTCCCTTCCAACCCAAACCATTCTGTGATTCTGTGACCTTCCCAAGGGACTGACATGGATAAACTGAAACTATTATAGAACTTCTTCCCATGAATTCTCATTATTAAGTAATTACAGCTTTTGGAAATCTGTTGGTTTAAGTTCTGCTTTTAACAGAAGTTTTATAAATATTTTATGATTTTGCTTTCGCATAAGAATTTCAATCTCACAGGCAATAAGCTTTTCCAAAATTATACATACAACCTCATATTTACCCCTGAGCAAAGGTCTTCACACAGGCAGTACCTAATGCAAGGTAAGCCCACACTTTAATTTCTGTTTGCGTTCCTGCAGTTAAACCATAAATGTACCTTTAAAATGTTAGGAAAGATCTGACTTCCTTAAAATTTGATGCATGCTATTTATAATGAGTTAAAGATTTCAGGGGAGGTGGAGTTGTTTTAGTATTCTTCAGGACTTAAGAAGCATTTGGGTGTTTGCAACGAGAAGCGTTTTGTTTTCCTGGTCAAGAACTGAAAAATAAAATTATGAGGGGAGAGAAAAATTACCTGACCTTCTCTAAACACTGCAATTTTTGTCACCTGAAATCAGATCTACCTTCCATTACATCCACACAGCACTGTCAGCATGTACATGACTAGAAAGATGAGCTCTAAATCCTTCTGAAAAGTTAAAGTCCACAGGTTTGCAGTAGATCTTCCTTTGTGCTCTTTTGTCTTTAAATTTGCTCTTATAAAGAATCCATGAACTATAGAGTTTGATATATTATTTCTCACTTCTGGCTGCATTCAGCTTTTAAAGTCGAGGCCCTGATCTAATTTTAGTGGTTGTGAATCGTTTCTTTGACTGAAAAGAAAATCACCAGAGAATTGTATTGTATTGCCCTATCTCTTAATGAACAAAGATAGTGCTGCTCTAAGAAGTTCCAGATTTAAAAGGACCAAGGTTTTGAGTTTAAATAGTCCATATTGGCCAGTCAAAGACTTCTTTCTGGCAATGGGAAGGGTTGAGTCAAAACCCTTAAATGCTGCAGATCTGTAAATTACGGAACCTGTTAGATGAGAACTTACTACAGACTAATGGTTATGAAAAGTACTAGATGAGAATACTTTCCAGCTCAGCATAACTCTGTTATTATGCCTTGTTTATGATTTTTAAGCCAAGGCTCATCTGGGATTCTAAAGTGAATGAAACTCAACACTTGCAGCTAGACAAGAGGGGAAACTTTCTACACTGTGCCTTATTTCTATGCCAGAGACTAAATAACCAAGGATTTCTTTCTCAAACATCCCATGTGGAAGGTTATATTGTTTAAATAACAGCTTTAGACCCAGACAGATAAAATAAGACACATCTGTTATTTTTTTCCTCTTAGCCTTAGTATCTGGGTAATAATAAGATTCATTCTTTCAACTGAGTCAAAGCAGCAGGCTTGTTCCTTGTGATTTTTCTGCTTTTGTTGGAAGGTAAGTTAGCAGCATCAATTGTATTAGTGTTTCTGTCAACACCCACATTAAATATGTTTCTGCATAGGAGACATCACATTCCAGCCTACTCTGGACATCTAAATTTATATCTTTCATCACATCCATATTGAAATCCAGCTACCACCTGGATTCCTGTAGGTTTTACTTAGTGAAATGTTCAGAATATTTCTGTTCCAAATATCAAATTAAAAATTAACTGAAGTTTATATGTAGGCAGAACAGCCAGTAAACCACAGACAGTTTGTCTTTTGCTTCTATCTTTCCGCTTTTTGGTAATGTCAGAGCAAATTCCCATAATCCAAATCAGAATTTGGTACATGCTGTATTTTTCTGGTATTACTTGAAGCTGCATTTATTTACCCTTATTTTACAAGTTTAGAATGCCTTAGTGGCACCGCAGCCTTTGCACTCTTTTCCATGCCCTGTGAAATTTAGAAATGGATATGTGCATTTCAACAGGGTTTTCTGAGATTTTCCTGGTGTGTTGACTGGAGAGCTTAGGACAACTATTTCAGCTGAGGGCTAAATTCCCTGATGTCCCTGCAGTCTCTGCTCTGCCTTACAGCCTTATTGTAGGGAAAAATACATTGGTTTTATGAGCTTCTGTGTAAGACTGAACTCACTAGCCACACTCCCAGAAATGCAGATGTTTTTTCCTCTCCAAATTATTCACATGCTTCACTGTGAGTCTTGTTTCTATTTTTACTCAGGCCTCACAGGTTGCATTTTTCTAATCTTCCATTATTACAACTAGAACACAAACATCACAACATTTAGTTCAAGGAGCATTTTCATATGGGCAGGGCACTTTCTTCTGGCAAATAGTCACAGTTTCTACTGAAACAGCCTCACCTAATCACTGAAAAATACTCTGTGCCTTCCTTTAGACTACAGCTGTGATTATGGATCTACAAGCAACAGGAACCACTACAACAAAATTGCATTAACCCCTGCATAACATGTTAATTTGGCACCGAGATCAATAGCTTCAGTGAAGTGCACCTTGGCAAAAATAATCAGAGACATGAACCAGTGAGGGAGTTACTTTATCATTCTCCAAGTGAGTAAAAAGAAATAAATAACATGGAGTCTTAAAGGTGTATTTGCATTTGAGTTTTGTCAGCTCCAGATTTTAGCCATGGTTCTTGCTTTGGCTTTGTGTCCTTTTTTAAAGAACACTGTGGGATCAGATTTCATCTTTTTCTACAGGTAGCCAGTTATGTTCGGGCCCTGCTCTTTAGATTTTAGGAAGCAAATACGTACCTTACACCCCCCTACAGCCATCTGAGGTCTATAATTTGAATTTCACAATAGGCCATTACTACTTGTGTTCTATTTCATTGCAGATGCTATTTATTCTTCAACTTGAACCAAGTTATCTCATTAATCTCATTGTTAACCACAATTGTATAGACTCCAAAACCAGCTCCAAAAGGAAAATATTGCTGCATAAATTTTGTTTGCTGATTCCTTCTAGTTTTTTTCTGAGACCAGACACTCTTTGATTCAGGCCAGGGAAAGCCATGACAGGATTGAAGCTAAGGTGTAAATTCTACAAGCCTATTAAAATCCGAGCTGAATGCAAAATTTAGCATATGCTTAGCTTTAAACATTTAAGTAGACTTGTTTTGCTGAACTGAGGTCTAAAGCTCCCTACTTATAATGGACAACATAATTTAACTTTAAACTCAGGATCACTGTGAATGAGCTAATGCAGAAATCAATGGCAAAACCTAATGGAAAGTGAGAAGATTTGAAGTTTCACTTTTTCTTTTGTTTCCTTTGAATAGAATTATGCCCTTTTAGTGCTGTTTTTCCCTCAGCCCTCCCCACCTACTATGGCATCCTTATAAATGCACATTTAAGAATGCAAATTAAGAACATATTCACAGCGAGAACAGTAGAAAGGTGGACACAGAAAAAGGGTTCAAACACCAGAGAGCAAATTAATACCCATAGAAATAGAAACAAAAACAGGAGAGAGAAAATGGAAAGAAAAGAAGATCGTTTGCTATATGCCAGTAAATAAGCTGAAAATTACATTCCCAGATGGATACCAATAGCCTTTTCTGTCAGCACTGCACCAGTATTGTTGTCACATGATTGAACATTATATATATTTCCTGAAGTTTAGAAGACTTTATGTAAGCATTGAGGAAAATAATTAAGCAGCTGCTCCAAGCTTCACCCATAAAAGTGCTGTTGTATCTGGTTTTGCAGAATAATAGGGTATTAAAGTATCCATGGAAATGCCCATTTACCTGCTAAATGGATGTGTGCAGCCCTAAGTGTGGATACAAATTCCCCAGGAGCAGCTTTTCAGTTGTCATTTCAGCTGATGTTTGATAACAGCACAGTGTGGCTGGGCAGAAGCACAACAATTGCCTTGAGAAGGCTGAACAGATGTGGGACACTGACTATAATTTTCCTTTTGTTAAGGTCAGGAACCAAAATTCCTAATATATAAAAAAAATTATTGTAGGTAGCCAAAATGTCTTAATCCTTGTAAACAGCACAGCTGCTGCTCAGAAATTCTGATGAAAAAAAGTAGTCTTTCAATTGTTTTGAATAACACTTGCTGTGGAATTTTACTCCTGTACAAAAGTATTTCTGTTCAGGTATGTTGATTTGCTACCATGGGATGAGACTGCTGGCCCATGTGGTTATTAACATTTGGTAAATGAAAATATAAAAATGTGATGGGAAGAAAGGACAACCCGATTTGATCCTATTTGATTTCAAGTCTTTTTTGAACAAGCCTGTCCAAAAGGATGACATGCCATATTTTAGACACCCATGTAATCCAAGGGATTCCATCTCAGTCTTTGTTTCACATGGAATTTGGAGGTGGGAAGTGGCATTTTGTTATAAGTGCCTGGCAAAACACCTCCAAGCAAAAAATAATATATAATGTAGAAAGAGTGACTCCTTGTTCATACTCAACAAAGTAACAGGCACTGTAAAAACACAAGTGTTACTTGAAATGCTTTGGCAGTCTCCAAAACAATTTCACAGTGACCATCAAAAATTTATTAGCTATAACAAGATGAAATGGGAGGTCAAAAATCAGTGGATTACCTATAATAGATTATGAGTATGACCAAGGTAATTTTTATCCATTTTTAGAGACCTGTGCAGACGAGACTAATTATGAGAGGCACTGCCACCAGGAAACACATGAGCAAAAGACAGCATGCTGTAAAAGGTGTTAAATTGTGTCCAAGACAACATTGAAGGTTTGGATTAGCATTTGCCTAATTGCTAGAGCTGTGAGCTGTCAGGAACCCCTTCCACCTGGCTCTCTGTGTCCAAAGTTGCTTTAAAATACTGATCCAGCCAAAATAACAGCATTGGCTGAGTTGGAGCTGTGTCCTCACCTGGAATTAAGGTTGGACATCCTCCTGCACCGAAGGAGTTTTACTTTAGCCCCAGTTTCGCCAGGACAAATGGATGAGTAAATGGCCTTTAGGGCAAGGACACCTATAGGCTGAGCAGAGTAACAGACCTTGCTGCACCCTTTTGCAGCTGAGTGATCCAGGGATAAGCTTCCTAAGGAACGCCAAGCCAAACGAAAGAGACCCTGACAATGAAAATGCAACCCTCCTTACTGACACTCGGCACTTTCCCCACTGCTGCGCTACGTTCTAGCTCATTTTACAGAACTGAGACTGTCTGCAGCAAGGGATTACTTTGACTCCCAGAAGTTTCGATGTTGTGGCGGCCTTTCCAAAGTGCTGAGCATTCATTTCTTGAAAACCAGCTACTTTGAAAATGCTCCAAGTTGAGGAGCCAAAACCACAACTCTCTTAAAACTTCAGGTTTGTCACAGGGAAGGCCAACCACAAAGCTTTCCCAATCTTTGCAAGGATATTTTTTCCCCGAGTTATATTGTATGCTAAGCCTGGCCTTGGAGGGCCTGCAGAACACAGAAATTAGCTAAAAACCAAACCCTGATTTACTCCATGTGTAATCTGTGCTAAGCTACACGCTGAGAAAACTCAGCACAGCTCTCCCATATTTCCAAGCTCTTTGCAGGACATACCAAGGAGCTGAATTTAGATATTTAATATTCTGTTTTATTTGTTGGATAAAATGTTTAATTTCTTGGCTTCAGATTATTCATAAGCAACCAACATTTGACATGAAGAACATTTTGATGGAACATTTGGTGCTCTCAATATAGGTTGCTTCTTGATTGTATGCAAGTTCTTAGAAAATCAGAGCCCTGATGCTTGCATTCACAATTCCAAATTTAATTGCTGTAACTGTTCTGCAATTGTTGCTTTAAAGGCTCCGGTTTGGCTAATGCTCATAATCCCACAAGATGAACTAACACGGTTGGTTCAAATACAAAATAACTAGGTGATGGAGGATGAGGGACAAAAAACTTTCTCCATCAATTTTCATGACAGGTTTCTACAATAACAGTCCAAGGGTCATATTTACCCGGGCTGGCGCAGGAAATCACATCCCACAGCTCCAAGGAGAGACTCATCCCACCTGCCATGTACTCCCTGCAGCTTCCAGGTTACTCTGCTTCCCACTTGTGAGCACCTTTTCCCCAGACAGGGAAGGTTCCCAACTGATGTTTCGTTTTTTACTGGCAGCTGCTCTATCTCATGTCTGGGACAGCAGCAGCTACTCTGCTCAGCACCTTTTCAACACTGTTTCCACCATTTCTCCATCTACCTTTCCCTCCATTTTGGGATTTCCAGTATGAACAGGACTCCTGTTAGCTACTGGAAAAGTGAAATATCATTAAATAATTTTGCTGGATGGCAGGCAACCACACTTCTCTCACCCATCACTCTTCAAATATGCAAGTAAAATAGAATAATTTGGAATTGAGATTCTTTATTTTTATTTTCTTCTTCCCCCCTCTCTCTCCATTATGCTTTATTGATAGGTGAAAGGCTAATTTAGTCTCAAGAGTGTTCTGTGTCCACCCCAACTATTTCATTTCAATAAATAACCTTGCTGCAAATACATTTTAATTAGTGATTTCATACTTGGAATTGTGCAATTGTAATACAGTAGGTGTGAGGACCTATTGAAATAGTATAAAAAAGGCATAATTATTTTCAATAGCTCTGTTGGAATAATGCAGGTAAAAAATTCCCCTGCTGGCATCTGTTTTCTGTGTCCAATGTATCATTAGCACTTCACATTCTCTCTGTATTTATGAAAGGGTAGACTAGAGGTTGTGCAGGATGCTCCCACAGCGCTGGAGATTTTTCATTCTTTGTTTGCTGTTCCTTGCTGAGATCATTATAATGAAGACAAGATTCCTACTTCATTTGACAATTTCAATGTAATTGACTGAGAGATATTACAAAGAAAAATGGGAACAAAACCCAGAGATTCAGAAGGATTTTCCTGGCCTGGCCTGGGGTTCTTTCACGTAATGTGAAATAAGTAAAGTAGGGCCTAAGAATAAAAAATCAAAACCTTGTCATACGTGTTACTGCTGAAGGCAGGCTGACAAAGAAGAGTTTTGAGGAGTGAGCAGAAGAAAAGTCTTGAAGAAGCATAAGCTCATTTCAGATCTGAATTCCAACTTGCAAACAAGATGCTGGGCTAGAGGAACTTGGTATAAAATTAAAGGGTGGGACAAGGTCTAGGATGGATTAAACCAGGCATTAGTTACCTTTGCTAGGATGCAGCTCAGGTAATTTGGCCATTGCTCTCAGGACACACACTGTGGCACAGAACAAAAGGCGTGACAAAGGCCAACTGGATTTTTGAAGTAGGCTGCATTTGATGTACAAGCTCCCCTGAAGGCCCTTTTTGTCTTTTATGCAAAATGATCATGTTTAAGAAAACTGCCAGAACTTCACAGGCATGTCAGGGAAAACAAGAAAGTTGTTCTTAAAATGTAGGCAATTTACACCTACTTAGAGTGACTATAGTTAAGGAACACGTACATATAAGCTGTCATATCTGCTCCCTTCAACTCCCTCGTCATGTTGCTGTGGACATTTTGGCAAGATTCCTGACCTGCACACAGTCTGGGGGAGTGGGCTGCCTTCAGCTGTCGGGTGTGCTGCCATCTGAGCCAGCCTGGCCAGCCCCGGGAAGAGCAGCCCGGCAGCAGAGCACGAGGGGAAGAGCAGCGGGGGCCCTCTGCAAAGAAGGGAGCAACGGGGTGTTCCCAGGCTGCTCCTCATTGCTGGGAAAACTACGGCACTGGTTATTCCCTCCCTATCTTTGTGTTCCCATCTGCTCCCACCTCCCTTTGGTTTTTGACTTTAAATCTCAGAATTAAGAGAGGAAGTAGCTGCAGAACGTGGGTACAGTCCATGTCTAAGCTCAGCTCTCTCAGACACAGAAGGCTCTGGAGCACGACGGCATTTCCAAGGGGGAAGTTTGCTGCCCGTCTGCAGAGGGAGCGTGGCAGTCCTTAGCTCTGCTCTCCCATGGGCTTGGAAGTGGCAGCTGCCACTTAATGGAGTGTGGCAGCATCATGCAAAATGCAGCTGACTCTACTCATGTTTTAGCCGGTGGCGTGGCTGCTTTGTCAGAGGTTTTGTGTTCACAGCTCTGGTGAAGTACCCAACAACAGTCGGTGGGGAGAGAAAAGCTGATTGTCTCAAATTCATAGGAAAAGCAGTGAAATAGGAGTGTTGATACTCCGTTTGAAACTTTGTTAGTTCAGAAAATGAGACTTTTAAAACCTTGTAACATTAACAGATTACAAAAGCAATTCACTGAACCTGCCATGCCTTTGTTTGTGTATCTCACTGAAAAGGCTGACAGTGCCTCTACTTTTCCTCTTGCAAGGCAGACCTGGCCTCTGGGTCATTCATCCCTCATTTGTGTTCAGTTGTTTCACAATTTCTCCTGACTAGCTCTCAAATTTCTCAAATCTTAAACACCAAATGAGAGGAGCAGGACTGACAGAGAGAAGGAGCTTGCTCCTATGTGGCCTGCTCAGCACAGCACAGCAGCATCCCTCCCTGTGGCAGCAGACTGCTGCTAATTAATTACCTGTACATGGCTCTAGGCAGGAAGGTGCTGTCATCAAGAGCACCAAACAAATAATAGTCCTGTTTCCAGAGAAACCTCAGGGTAAATTATGTACAGGTGTCGTGAGATCACTTGCCTGAATTCATCAATATTAAGGGCTTTGGATGAGGAGGAGGAGGTTGAAAGATGGGGACAGGGAGTTCAGAAAGCAGTTGGGTCACCTGAAATGCAGCAGCCCTGAAACCTGGGGTCAAAAACAGGGGAAAAGGCAAAAATTTAAAGCGTCCCACGTATGAATGTTTAGTCAGTGATGCAAAAAATTAAGACTGAGGTGTATTTGCCTGTGCTTTTCTATGGAATGCTTGGAAGAAGTCTGAGAAACCTGCATAAACTTGAAAGGAACATGGAGTAAAGTAACTCAAGAGTAGATAGTTTAAGAACTAGAGAGGGGTGGATGAAGAGATAAGATACAAAGGTCACTATGCAAGGACCTCACAAACTCTGTATTGTGTGCATTCCTGACTATCTGAGTTTTAAAAGAGAAGAGAAGCACACTGAAGTTACAAAGTGGGATAGAGTCTGGTCTGTTTTGTACAGATAAAACTTCCAAAATGTTGTGTATCATGGAGGAAATCAAAGCACAAAAGAAAGTTCTTCTGAGAAAAATAAAGACTGAAATCAAGAAATAAACATGGAAAAAAATTATCCCCACCTGCTGCCTTGCAGTTGGTAGAAATTGGACATCTTGGATGCATCTGTCTGCACAGGACAAATAATTGCTGTTTACCATCCTAGGGGAAAGCCAGGAAAGCATGGGGAGATCATAATCCTCAGAGCATATCCCTCTTTTTCATAAAGTGTACTCAACGAAGCTCTGATCACTTAGAACATCTGATGAGATGCCTCCCCTGTGACCAAAGCTCAGTTTTTGCCAGATACGGCAATCTTAGAAAAATAAGAGTAAGGAAATTGTCCACTCCATTTATATTGCAGAAGTGTGAGTTAGAACAGGTACTCCAAGCTGTTTGAGAAAAGGCAGAGGGATGCACTGCATGTCTTCCACCTCCCTCTCTGCTGCCTTGGGCTCACTGTGCATATTAGTAGGAAAAGAGAGGCTGAGTTCTGTTCCTGCCCGATGTTCCAGTGTTCCAGAGAAGAGCAAGTACCCGAGATTGCACACCAGTCTTTACAGAGACTGCACTCTGGTCCTAGGTAACAACAACTACCCCCTTCTCCTTGTACTTTATGAATGGAAGAATCAGATGTTGGCCCTGCATGGCTGAAGAAAGGGAAAACAGACTGGTGAGACACTCTATATTAGCACTGCACTTTCTGGGTCTCCAAATTAGGATGCAAAAGAAGAATGCAGTCTCTGCCTTAGCCAAATGTAAAGGGAACATTTTTGCATATTTTTGATATGTGATCTTATCAGCAGACAGCTTTTTCTTTTCAGAAAAATAAATCCTTGTAATTCCACAGTACAGAAATCTGACAGTACAGAAAGTAATCTTTATGATGGCTAAAAGTCTTTGCACAGCACATATTGCAGCTTACGATAATTATTTATTACTGGTGTTACCATTACTGAGCCTTTAATGCACTTGTGGCCAGTGGGCAGAAAATGAGCAATCCCTGGTGACAACAGCAAGAATGCACTTCTTCACATGGCAAGTAACTTTTTAAAGTTCCTGTCAGGCTGTAATATTTTTCCCTTCCATGCAAGGGTATTAAAATAAAAACTTTGGATATATAAATCAGAGTAGGGTGAGTTCACTCCTGTGCCAAGAGGGAGCCGAATGAATCCTGTGGATGTTAAAGCTGAGGGGCCTCCTAGATCATCTTGTTGTGCCTCCCTTCCCCTGGCGATTAACAGCTGCTGCTGTCACAGGAGCAGAATCTTAAACAGCACAAGGATGGGGAACGAATACTGGGCTCTCCCCTCTGGCTGCTCATTAGTGCGTTAAAATTTTCTACAAAGTATTTACTACAGCTTTATTTTTCCATTCCTCTCTATTTTCTCACGTACCTTATCAAATATTCACATCGTCTCCTGTGCAATGATGGTGAACTTTCTCTACCTAGGTTACTGCAAGACTGACCTTCCCTCAAGAATGCCTTTTTCTCCTAAAGCATAAAAAGAATTTTCTTTTCTCTGGTTGCAGTTCATTACATCTTTTAAATACTCAATAATTCCTTACCACCTTTATTGTCCCTACAGTTAAGATATTTATAGACAAGCACATCCCTCCCTTGTTGCTTCAGTCTGGAGGCCCGGAAGTGACAGCCATGTGATAAACAGCCAAGCGCAGGGACCACGTGGGAGCCCTTCAGAGCCATAAAGAGGAATTATCAATCCCCGGTGCAAGCATGTGTGTACACACACAGGTGTGCAAGGGCAGAAGGGAGGAGAGAAGGGATTTGCAGCATGACTAATATTGCTCCTCGAGGAATGATTCTGCTGAGGCGCTTTCAGAGCAGTGAGATGGATCTATGGGTATGCGACTTCGCTTATTTTCACTTCATAGAAACAATCACTCGGGAGGTGAAATAAGTCATATGCAGTGATCCCATCCACCTCTTTGCCATTAGGCACTGCATAATAATGCCTCGTGTTTTCTGCATTTGGCTGCCCAAGCCTCAAGCAATGGGATCTCCGTGCTTGCCTGCAATAGGACCTGAGGTTTAACTATGCCAGCTTCCTTACCTGGCTGAACCAGGACCAGAGGCCTGCTAGTGGTCACTAGGAGCTTCCCCCTGCTTTCCTTCTAAGTCTTCTCCAGCTGCAGCATCCAAGTCACCTACCACCATTTCCCTCACGTGGAATCCATCAGCCACATGTGACTCTCCTTCCTTCTGTTTTAAGGGTACCTTTATTTTCCCTAAAAGGCCTATTGCAAATGTGATCTTGAAAGAAATCTATCACAGCAATTTTATGCTCACTGCTGACTGCATTCTCTGGTTTTCCAAAGGGTGCTCTCTCTTGGCCATATTTCTTCTCTCACCAGCGTGTTTATTACAGCTTTTGAATATCTTTAGACCATTTGCCTGGTATTACCTTTCTGCCTCCTGAACACCAGACTACTTGCCTAGCACTCCTGTGATGGATCATCTAAATGCAGCCTAGTTTTTCCCACTATGCAAATATATATTTTTTTTTACTGAGAGTTCAATCCATTTTCATGTATATTAAAGAGTATAACAGCTATTACTGTTATCAGTAGCTGCAACTTGCATATATCCTGAAACAAATAATGTTTGCCAGTAGTATAAGCTTAGTAAAAGATAAAACTTGGTAAAAAGCATTGGAAAAACAAAAAAAAAAACTCCTGGGGGTTGGAAGAAAAGGCTAGCTGAATCCTCAGAGTAACCAATTTAAATATTGCTAAATATAAAGTTTTATCCACTGTAAAAACTTTACAGGATGGTCTCACATTGGATTTCACTTTAATTCAGGCCTGTCATTTTCAAAAAGACTTTTTTTGCTATAGTTCAAAGCTCCATAAAGCAGGCGCAGAGATGGTAGCATAGCAACCACAAGAAAGTAAGTTTAAACACTGAGAAAATGAGCTTTTAGCTTTCTAATAGCAGAGCTTTCATTTTCATATCTTCTGGCTGGGTTTGAAACACCTGTTTCTATTTCAGCTGACTTTGCTTCATTCTATCAACACAGAAAGCTTCATGGCATTACTGAATTACAAATAAATAAATCTGTTTTATGTGAATATTCTTTGATCATGGACAAACAGAAGACTGAATTATGAATTGTGAGGAATTAATTTAGTTTTTAAATTAAATTAGCATTTCCTTGAAACAGAAGAAGGCTGGGTTTTTTGTATGAAGCAGAGTTGGTTCCCACAATGGGCACAAGAATAAACCTACTTTTTCCTGCTGACTCAGGAAAATAAAATAAATCCAAACATTCACCACTGTGATTTTTAAAATCAGTTTTGAGGTTATATATACCCTGTCTGCACAACGATGTGAACTCTGTCAAAACAGCTGAGGGAACAAGAGTTCAGTGCTTTGGCACCTTGGTGATGTTTCCTCTTCACCTGCACTGAGTTTAGGCTGTGACTTGTCTTGGATTTGCATCTTTGTTTTAAAAGATCTTGGTGCCCGGAGAAGTGGATCTGAAATGCTCCTGAAATAACATCTCCTGCTGGCAAGATCTGCATGCCCGTGCAGCCACACAGCAAGAAAAGCAGTGGATAATAATCAGTGAATACTTTTAAACTCTTATTCTGAATCTTTGTTAGTCTTGAAGCCTTTTGCCTTCTCTTTATGTTTTTAACGAGGGTAATTTTTCCTGCAGATACATTAACTGCAACAGACACAGAATCATAGGAGATACATCACACCAGACACACCCTCCAACATTTCAGGAATTATCCTGAAATGAAATCACTTCTACCCCCCTGGAGTCTCACTATCCCCACACTGCAGTTAATGACAAAGGATCCTTGCTCAGATTTACGTGGATTTTCACCCATTCCCCCTCCTGAGCAGTCAGCCTCACAAACATACACTAGGAGACCTCTAAACCTCTAATAAACACAATTAGTTCCAAGTACCCCGCTGCAGATTCTGCAGTGGTGTGTGATCCTTGTTAACGTGGGACTGCGAGAGGCGGAAGAGCCGTGTCCAGGGAATCTGGATCCCCGTTAGTCCTACTGCAGTGCCTGGAAAGACAAAGTTTGGGATGAAAAGGCAGGAAATGGCTGGGCAGAGCTGGTTGTTAGCGTGATGGCTCTGCTACTGAGTGCCCTGGAGGGCTTCCAGCCCCGCTGCTGTGCGCGGCTGAAGAGCCGGCAGCTCGCTGCGCTCCCCCCGCAATTCCCCCGCCGCCTGCAGGGCCCCAGCTGGGGCCGAGGGTGCTCGGGGCTCCCCGGGGCGCTCACACACCCACGGCCCCCGTGCCAGCAGAGCCCCGGCACAGGTGGCTTCCTTGTGGCAGCATGGAGAGCTTCTGGAGTGCCCTCAAAGGAGCTTGCACCTCCAGGCTTGTGCGGAATGAAAATAATTCCCTACTCTTAGCACCCTACATGCAAATATTAACTTCCTCTCCACTTGTCCCATACCCCATTTTCCACAAAAAGTCATAATGAGAAGTTCTTGAAGAGAACCCCACCACTGAGAAGCAGCAAGCTGCTACCAATTAGA
Organism: Pomatostomus ruficeps; assembly: GCA_013400735.1. Taxonomy (NCBI): domain Eukaryota; kingdom Metazoa; phylum Chordata; class Aves; order Passeriformes; family Timaliidae; genus Pomatostomus; species Pomatostomus ruficeps. Next base: position 114,158 of record VYZT01041621.1, on the reverse strand, counting down.
AATAAAACCTCAAAACTTACAATTTCAGTCAATCTTTTTTGCATGATCAAACTTCTAGGACACACTTGACTATGCAGCTTTCCTTAAAGTTTTCCTCTTCCAACAATAATTCTGTTGGCAGCATTTCAATTGTTCTAGAAGCAGTGTTGTAATTCTTCTCACCAACCTGTGCAAAGCCTCTCAAATTATGGAGCTTTACAATGAACCTAAAATTCTTACGTCCAGGTTAGAGAAAGATTATCCAAACCCCAGAGGTTATGCAAATTGGCTGTAGTTATGCAGAGCAGAGCTCTGAGGAACATACTAATGTCCTTACTCCACACCTCATTCCTGTTTGATGGAAGATAGATCCACGGCCATAATTAGTACTCTTATTTATGACTTACATCATTTGTCAGTACATGCTACTGACACATCTTCATTTTCCATAAACATTTCACATTGCAGTGTCATTGCCAATGACTTATTAGCAGCAAAGTAACAGCAATACAAAGAACAGCTGTGTTGGATAGTTATTGATTACTGAAAAATGCGTTATTAAAAATGTCAAGTGTTCATGTCATTCTAGAAAGCTAGAAAGCCTCAAATAAATTTATCAGAGTTCCTTTCAGGTTTTTTTTTTTTTTAATCTAATGTATGTATTCTTGTATTTACCAATATAGAGGGGTGTTGGGAAGTGTTTGTTTTCCCTACTGTGTTTATAGAAGCTGGAAATGTTTAATTATTTAACCAGTGTTAAACATTATGTCTGTTGAAAATACACAAATATTCAAATCCAAGAAATGGTTGTGGAGAAACACTCCACTGTGTGCTCCATGTTAAATAAGGATCGTATAGATTGATGGATACAAATGCAGTGAGGTGTCATTAACTCACTTTTAAATAACCACTGAATGTGCAAATTAATGAGACGCGAACTCCACAGAAGTGCAGAAAAACCCACTCTGCCAAATACTACATCAGTTAAGAGCTGAAAATTGTCATTTACAGAGCACAGACCCTTACATTAACTGCGAGTTTCCTATAATTCCTCTCTTTCAGTGAATCTACCTATATTGGGGCCCTGGCTAGTACAGCCAGCCCCAACCTGCTCTTTCCCACTCTTTCCAGATCCCTGAAGTAGCAGAACACAGGAAAAGAGACATATGGCTCCAGAGAGGAGTCACTGGCTGCCAGCACAGACATCAGCAACAGGAGAGCCCCTAGGAATGCATCTGGACTCCCAGGAGGGGACCTGGCTTCAGGTATGAGACCTGGATGGAAAATTTAACTCAGAGTTAAAAAAAAAAACCACCAACCCAAATTCACTCATACATCAAAATATTTGATAGCCCATATTCAAGTCCTGGACAAAGATTTCTTTTTTTCTTACTCCTTACTGTATCTCTGGTTTCTGGTCCTGTTGATTACTTTTCTTTCCTATTCCATGAATTCCATGATTCCAAGATGCCAGCAACAAGAAACTGCTGTAAGCCTCCCTGGATCACTTCTGTTGGGAAACAGTCAGTGAAACAAGGAGTGCCACAGATTTGAGCCTCACTAACTGAGCTCCAGGGTTGAGTACAACATTTACAGTGGGGCTTGTCAGTGTCACGACTGGAAGAGAGATTAAAAAAAATATTAACCATCTCTGTATTTCCACAACTTAGGCAAGATAATATAGGGGAGATTTCAGGCAGCAAATAAATATAAGAGAGAAATCTGGGATATCAACTTCTTTTAAAGGGGCATGGATCTTTCAGTGTTCCAACTACCCAAGGGATTCAGAGAGATGGATGTCAGAGCCTTGTGCTGACAATACAACAAAACCAGAGAAGCACGTAAGTGAAGGAAAACTTTATGATAACTTGGCCCATGTGTTCCCTGGGAAAGAAACATGGGATACAATCAGAAATGCAAATGATTTCATGTACCCCAGACACAGCTCTCTACAAACCCTGTTTCCAGGATGGACAACACAGACTTGGGTCCTTTTTCTTATGGGTTTGTTCGACAGCTTTATTAAAGGAGGGCACTTGCTGTGACTCAGTTACTGAACAGAACATTGTAAGCTAAAATGGGACTTTTCTTCCCCTATAACCTACAATTAGGTAATCTACAAAATTAATTTCCTTCATGTTTAACGAGGCTGTGTTATGTGGTTTGGCATGCATTATTGTGTGTATTAGTCACAGCCTGACTGAAGGGAAATGCACCATCAAATTTACTGTAACAGCAATTTTCCTTAAGGTATATCCACACAGATGAATTGGCAGACCCCTAACACATGGCTTAAAACTATCTTTTATACAATATTGCCCTCTATGGGAGCCCAAGATGTAACAGATTTGAAATACACACGCTGCTGCTCTTTGGTCCTATTAATTTTTTTCAGTAGAGAATCTACTTTCCTAAACACTTCTCTTTAACATAAAAGCTTTATGCCACCAGGAAAAATCAACCTACTCTCTTCTCATCATTTCATCTATTTCTTTCAAGCTTACATCTCAAAATGTAACAAATATATCTATTACTGGTGTTTAGCTTTTATGTGATAATTTCAGTTCACAGAGCCCCTGCTCCAAGCGTGTCAGCGTTTCTGTCATGCTTAAAAACAACAAACAAACAAAGCTTAAACCAAAGTGCACACAACACAGTAGCCACATCACTGGTATGAATAGGCAAACGTTTGGAATATTATTTCTAAAGTGCCCCAAGGTCTTCAGAGAACAAAGATCCAACTCCGAAATATCATTACAGATAGAAACAGGTATTTCCAAATGTAAGCTGCTGAACATTAGTGCCATGAGTAAAGCAGGAATGAGCAAGATAAAGAAGTACAATGGTTATGTATCAAGAGCATATTCACTTGGAGTGCTCTCTTGATTACTCCAACCATGCTTTTCTTTCATCATTTTAATTAAGTCACCTTTGTTTTTTTCCCACGAGAAAAATGAATTTTGAAAAGAAACTTCAGTACAAAGATGATTGGAGAGCAATGATCACTGGGCATTGTTCACATTGATCTGTATTGCATATTAAAAAAACCCCAACCATTCCCTCTGCTGCCATCCTGATATTTTAAGGTTAGTGCTGAAAGTCTGTAAGCAATTCCTACCTCAAGAAAAGGGAATCAATGGCAGTTAGACATTAAAAGCGTTTCTTCAGCTTATTAACTCTGTCCTAGCAGATGTTGCAGAGAAACTTCACATCTCTAAAGATGGCCAGTTCCAAGTAAATACAACATCATGATCTTGATTTCCCTTTTCAGACTACAGCATTTTCAAGTCTTTAGCCTCCCTTTTGCTGAACCCATGTCTGTGTGGGTTTTTTTAAATTTTATTTTGAAGCACAGCCTAGTCACATCTGTCTAAAAATAGACCTTAGGGCATACTTCCATTTCCCATTTCAGGATTTCCCACCCTACTGGAGCATTAGTTTGAGGCCTGCTCCTATAGCACCAGATAAAGCAGAAAACAAATAATAATAGGATGACCTAAAATGTAAAAAGCAAAAGCTAGGAGGTGAAGCAAAACACTGTACACCAGGATCCATTTATTACAGTAATTCTAGAATACCAGTTTGGGAGTGCGTTAGTAACGGATTTTTCACTTTGAGAGTTTTTTAAGTTTTAAATTACGGTATATAAAAAGCTCTGCTTGTGAGAGCTAACCTAGAAAAAAGTCATCCTTAGAATGCAATGGAAGCTTGATATCGAGATCGCAAGGACAGAAGAGCAAAAAGAGAAAGATAAATGTTCTTTGTAGTTCCTCCTTTGAAACTACCATTCCTGGTTTCACCTTTTATTCAGAAGTGGATTAGAGTATTAAAAGAGCCTCTGTAGACATGTTAAAGGGGACTCCCACTGGAGCTCTGGTCTAATTAAGCTACTTTATGAATCATTCCAGTTTGACTAACTCAAAATTTCTTTAAAAAAAAATCACTTAATACATTAAGCCAAGAGTTCAAGCTTCTTTGTTTTTAGTAATCAAAGAAGAAATGTTGGGTTTGAGATTTGTAAGCTATCACTTCGTTTTATGGATGATACCCTTTGTGATAACGGTTTTGCCAGCAGCTGGTCTGCATTGCTCTTTATTAGAAGCTCCTTTCCTCTGCACATCTGAGCAGCCCTGCTCCAGCTCCAGCCCAGACACGCAGCTGACATGGCAGCAGAATGCTGCTGTTGCACAGACACAATTGTTCCAGTTTATGGAAATCATCAGTCAGCATTTCGGCGGTGGGTTGACCGGAGATCCTCAGGAGGTGGTAGAGGGCTCTGCTGAAGCAGGGCACAGCAGAGCACTGCCCAGGCCTGTAAGGAGCCCCTCCAGGTGCTGTGAAGCTGTGCTGTTCCAAATGTGTTACCCTTCAAATCAACCCCTTGTCCAGCCTGAACTCGAGCTGGGAGCAGATGCATGACAGGGTGACAACACTTCTGTCTGCAGTACTGGGCACCAGAGAAACCCCACAATGGTCTCTGATGAAGCATAGCCTTTGTGAGTCACACGGGAGAAAGGAACACAGCAAATGATTCTCGGTGCTTTCACAGAAAGGGGAAATGGGGGCACAACCAAAGTTCCTAGATCTGGATGTGTGACAATTTGCAATGCAGTGGGGGCGGCAGTCGGATGAATGGGACCTGCACCTGCTTTTAGTCTTGTTTTTGCAAGGATTTACAAAATGAGAGTGACTTGTTTATCAGCAGGGAGGTCACAAGAAGAGTCATGATGAAAACAGACCAAAGGGGACACAACTCTTACACACTGTGACATGTTACAGGTGCAAACAACAAATCACAAGGGGCTGAGCAGAGGCTAAACCTGCTCTGCTGCTTCAGTCTCTCCTGCTGCATTGAAGTGTGGACTGGGAAAAAGCTCTCCTCTCTCTAAGCTCCAGTCCTACCCCCTTTTACTTCCCAGGAGCTGTCTGCTACTTCAGGCCAAAGCAGAACCTGGGAAGGATTCTGTAAGGAAAACTGTGGGAGAGAGCCCAAAAGGCTTTATGGATACACAAAGACATACCCTTCTGTGTCTCACACATCATGAACCCTTGTCTCAGTGTCACACGGGAAGCGGTGACAAAGATCAGGCTGTGGATTAAGCACAGACTCATTTTTTGCTTTGATGGTATCTCAGTAAGAGTACTTAAAAAGCTGTAGTTTATATTTTTATAGTTGAGTAAGCACTTAAGACATAAAACAGTAATGTAATTAGAGATATGTGGAGCAGCTCTAATGCTAGATGTAAATGAATGTATGTTGGTTTAACAGATATTTCCACATTAGTTTCTATCAGCACACTCTCTGAAACTAATACATCCAAAGCCGTACAGGAACAAAGCCACGCTAGGATATCAAAGTTATCTTACAAAGGAATAAAACTATAAGATAAAGGTCATTACAGAACGGGTATGCACTGATTTGCCTTTATCATCTGTACAAGTATGTCCAGACATAAAGAGGGGATAATAGAAGCTGGAAAAAAGACTGTATAGCTGGAGAAAGTCAGCAGTCAGGCAATCTAGCTGTTTTTTTACATTTTGCTTTTATTTTACTTTAGGACTGAGTAGCATTTTTGCTGTTGATGTTGTTGCAAATCAGCACTTCATGCTTAAGTGGACCACTAGCAGCATATTCTCCCCTGACATGTGGGAAATAAGAATAACCCATGCTTTCTACAGGCACTGCCAGTAAAAGACATGAATGCCTTAACTGAGTTCTGATGCATGAAACTCAGCTCCAAGTGTATCCATATTTCATCCCTCCATTTCTGATTTTGTAAAACCTCTAACACATTTTGAGCCAGAGCCAAAACAGTCAGATGAAAAACCCTAACTACTTATTGAGAGATCAAGAAAATGAAATAGACTTTTCTTAATGAAATATATGAATACTCAAAGAAACCACATTCTAGTATGCCTTTATGTTTCTTGCACTTTTGATGTGAGTATAATTAAGTTCTGCATATCTCAAGTTGCTGCTGGAGAATTAAGACTAATCTATAACTCTTACAGTTGTCACAGTTCCTCTGAAATCAATGGATGTTTTGACAATTTACACCATCTGAGGAACTGCTCTGTGTGTCTAATACGACACACTGCTGTTTAATTACAGGGAGGTTCATAAGGAGTCTCCACAGCTCAAGAAAAAGCAGGTTCTTCCAGAAATAGTGATTTTTTGTTCTTTTAAACTCATTATGAACTTCAGTGTCAAAAGCCATCTTTCTTTCAGTAAAGACCACAAATGTGTCTTTAGCTGAAAGAAATCTATGTATCGCAGTCAATTTTGAAGTGTGGCCTTGGTGCTGTGAGGGGGTTTTTGAGAGGAGAAGTAGGGAGTGCCTATTCCAGTGTCATCAGAGCTCTGAAATAACAGGTAGAGAGATTGGGGGCAGCCCAACACAGCAGAAGCTCAACATAGCAGCACAACATCGATCCAGATATTGCAGTGACAGTTTTCAGGTAGTCTAGAAGAGTGAAGCAGGGAGATACCACATATTTACATACTAATTTCAGAAAGGATTTGCTTGCTCTGCATCATGTTTAGGAACACGCTTAAGTGGTACACTCAGCAGTGCTGGGTTAATAGTTGGACTCCATAATCTTAAAGGTCTTTTCCAATCTAAATGGTTCTAGGATTCTATGTTTCTAACCACAGAACTGCAGGAATTGTGTTTTCCACATCTTGTGATGTGAAGATGAATACTTTAAAAATGTGTACAGACATGGTAGTGATAGGTGTGTAAGCTGCAAGAAAATTCAGACAGAACACAGCAACACTTACTTTCACAAAACCAACAAAGCAGCAACAACAAAAAACCCCCACCCAAACCCAAAAAACCCAACCACCATCAAAGCCACAGTTCTAAAACCACAAAGTCATGTTCCAGAAAGGCAATACTGATTTTGGGCAAAGTAATGGTAGGTTTCATCCAGAGGTTTTGAGCTACCAAAATAAGTAGAATAAGCTGCTGTGATTGCCTACCTATACAGGGAGGAAATAAACCACATAAGGATTAACAGGTACAGAATTTTCATCAGCTAATGCAAAGTCTGTGCTGCAGGTTAGGAACCAGAAAAACATATAACCTGTGGCAAGGATTTCAGCATAAGTGTGCTGCCTCATTAATACAGTATTTTATTACTAGAATTTATCTTCTTTTTCTCCATCCATACTAAATTTCTGGTTCTTGCTGTCCTGTTTTCTTTCTTGTCTATTTTTCCCTAAAGCAGCGCTTGAGAATTATATCATGATCAGAAGGACATTCTAGGTAACTCGGGTGCATTTGTGACCGAGCTGAAAGAGTTCAATTCTCTGTACTACCCAAAGGAGAGGGAAGTGAAAATTCAAACTGCAGTCTTTTTTCCCAAGGGTTGGTGTGCTCTTTCTGTTACACAGAGTTGGAGCAGTTCTGCCAACTGATTCCCACACGTTTCTCATGAGGGCAGACCCTGGCACAGTCATTCTCCTGATCCTGCACTTAAAATGAATCACCAGCAGAGCAAGCAGCTCCGGAGGCAGCGTGAATCCGCAGCCCTGCTCCTTCATGTTGAATTCATCCAGCGTGGTAGGGCTTAAGCCAAGGATTTCAGTTCAAAGAGTGACTTTAGGATCTGAATTAAAACACGCTCTCAACAGTTTGTGCAACCCCTGGGCCGCTGGCCCGCCCAGGAACATCTGCAGCCGTGGCTTCCAAGGGGCACAGTGCTGCTCCCGCCACATCTGGAGCAGCACAGCTGTCCTGCAGCCAAACCCTCCCGCTCACAGGCGCCTCTCGCGTGCTCCAAGTGCAGCCAGGAACCAAGGGTAGGAGTACAAAGAGCAACAAACAACTGGACTTTTTCTTTTCACACCATCAGATTAGCGAGAGGAAGCTCTGGCAGTTTTTGGACAAACTGCACCAGAAGTTTTCCCTGTGTTGGGAAGAGACTCTCTAACTCAATTTGGCTATTTCTTAAAGGTGCCTGACTGAGGCTCTGATGTTCACACAGGATGCAAGAAGGCACCTGCTCACCACCCAGTTGCAGTGGGAACCCACGCCCAATATTCACAACAGTCTTTGGAAAACAAATCCCAAATCCAGAGCCGGCCATAGGTGCAAGACATTTTTAAAAGACTTCCCAGCAAGCGTTTTGTAATTAAAAATTGCAGGAAATTACTCAGACATACTTTGAATTTTAATTTTCCCTCAGTTTCTAATTTAGCCAGAAGGAATCAATTAGTCCCCAGTTAGGAATCTCTACCATCTTTGAAACTTGGATATTCACAGAGAGCAAATAGCTCTTCCTGTAGAAGGTCCCAGCTGAAAGATGTAAATGGTGAACTGCATGGAACACCATTTATTTACACTGTTTTGGAAACACGAAAGGTTGAGCTGACCCTCCTATGATTCAAATCTGAGTTTACAGCGTCATTCATCATCTCAGAATGGGTTTGTTCCAGTCTCCTTGAACAAAACTATTTTCTCCTCACATTTGCTGCACAGAATTGGCTGAATTTCAATTCCAAGGTGTATTGTACGAAGAACGGTTTTGGAGTGAAAGATGTCAAGCTGGCAAAAATTGAAAATTAGATTGGAATAAAATCTAATTCTTCTAATATAGAAAGTGTTTAGTTTTGCCTCTGTAATATAATTTAAAGTCACACAGCAATCATGTTTCTTGGCTATGGAGGTAGGTTTTGTCTCTAGCTGGATGAAATAAAGGATTTTAATAAGAAATTATGCAACAAATAGGTGGAACTTGTGTCACAGAGCAGGAAAATGCTTTTCACCTCTGAGCACCGAATATTTGCTGGTGCCAAGGGAGATCATTTGTAACAAACTTGCCAGGTGACCCCTGCTTGATTTTGGTCATGCACTAAAACCCACCTTTTATTGTACCAGGTGATTTTATCAGTGACCTAACAAGAGTGGGAACCAAAAAGTCTGCCAGTGCTGTGATTTTGTGGAGCCTCCTTTAGCATCGGGAGACGGTGAGGGGAGATGGGGGACTAGGGGCAGCAAGCATCCTGTCAGAAAAATTATTCTTTCAACTTTTCCTTTCTCCTAGGCTTTCCGCTGCAGACTCCAGGTGTAAAATCAGGAGCTGGAAGTGGCACTTGCCTCCCGCATTTTGGGCGGGCAGGAGGGGAGGTGGTCCAGCCGCACAATGACAGATTATGCAAATCCTCGCGGAGCATGGAATCAATCAGGGCGGTGGGAGAGGAATGCGGCTCATCTCCGACTGAGCCTCCACCGTGGCGTCCCCGCGCGAAGCATCCCCCCCTCGGCCGGAATGACATCAGAGCAGCTCCGAGTCCTTGAAAGTCTGCGGGTTGATTAGCGGGAGGAATCGGCCGCCTCTGCCAATCACAGCCCTGCGAAGCCGCCTCGCTACTCCTGGAGATCCGCGGGAGAGGGAGGCTGACTCCGGCACACGGGAGCGCGGCGCCGGCGGCAGGAGCGCGAGCAGCGGCTCTTTGGGTGATTAAACACTTCTCGCAGCCTTTCTGCTGGAGCCTGGCGGCTCCCCGGCGCAATCCCCGTGCCCAAGAAGGAAGCTGCATTTTGAACGGTGCGCTGAGCAGAGGTTTGAATCATTCCAGCTGGCTGCTCGCTCTGAAAAGGACAGGCTGGGTATAAATGAGATGTGACTGTGCCGGTAGAGTTCAGTGACTGGGGCTGGAGCAAGAGGAGCCTTCCCGGGATGCCGCTCTGACAGCTGCTGGCAATTGAAAACTCTCCCTAGTTTACCTGGAGCCCTGTGAAGAGCTTTGAATAGCAGATGTCTCTTTGCTGGACGCTAGGAAAAGAAATCCTTCTCTAGGTAAGATATTGTTCAGCTTCTGACCCTCTGCTTCTGGGTGTATATTCATAGAGCCACATAGACAGTGCCTGTACTCAGAGCAGGTATAAATACCCCTAGAGTGAGTCAAATGATCTGCCTGGAACCCATGCACAGTAAGTACTTCCGAAAGCTGCCTAGAGCCTGGCATTCCAAGGATTATTTGGAAGTTTGAGATAGCCTTTGCCACGCTTGCATGCAAGTGCCCCTGATGTAAAGGGATGCACACCCTCCGAGGGAAACTGTCTGCCTAAATACATGAAAGATCACAGAAGGCAGAGCACGGGAAGTTATGTGAGGGGGAAAGAGGATACAGTTGCTTCTTTAGTCTACTCCGCATCCTTTGCTTTTATTTGCTACCACCTAGCAAAGTTCAGCAGAACTGCCGTAATAAAATGACACGGTGGAGGCTTTCCATGGAGATACATTAAATATGCACTATTTAAAGTAAGAGCAATTGTGCTGTGAGGAAGCCAAGACCTACAGATCTGCTCTCTTCCAGCAGTATGATAGCAAACAACATCTGTCAGCAACATTCTTTCTTAAAACAGCATGATCATTATTTATAGAGTGGAAAGATTGTTAGAGGTAGTAAGAGAAAAGCTGAAGAAATCAGATCCTACAGAGCCAGAGTCCAGCAGCAGCCCAGCGTTTTTATCCTACAGCTGGCACAGGGGCTCCAAGTAAGCTGAAGAAAAAATGAACACTCACAGGGAAATGCTTAGAGGTGATGAAGTCTCTTCCTACAAGCACACCTACAAAACCCCACACTCATGAAATTCTCTTTCCCCCAGGGAATTTACCAGGTCGTTTTTTACTAACTTCTGCAGCTCTCATTCACATGGCTTGAAGCCTCCCTCCGTCCCTCCCTCTGTGTGAATAAATGCTGCAGAATCTGGCCTATCCCCTGTAGCAGGTTACTCTGCCTTTCCTAGCTTTGAATGTTTTTATCAGAGAACAAGATAAAAAGAGAATTAACTCATTTTCACCCCATTTCTTCAGTAGTTTTAATTATGATCCTCCTGCCATAAATGTTCAGCCTGTGGAAGGACAGCAGTATCTCCTTGTTCATAAAGTTTCAGTAGTTGGCAACGCTTCCAGGTGCTCCCTGTCTTGCCCCATCCTGTCTGTACACTTTGCCCATGCACATTTTTCCCTCCACCAAGCTGCACTGTCTGACTTGCTTTCGGGAATGCTGCTCTAAAGGAGGGGCTGGGAGTGGGGTGTGAACTGCCAAGTCGCATTTAACTGAGAAAATTCTTGGCTTCGAGTTTTCTCTTGAATCTTATCAATTCAGATAATATGATCTGCTCAATTGGGTTAGATGTTCCTAATGACATTGCTCTGTGCAGAAGTTTAAGACTGTGTATGAGGTTTTGTGCCATTTCCCCAGAACATGGGCATTTTTTTTTGATTCATAATAGATGCCTAATGTCTGAAAGCCTCAAAATTGAAAGCAGGAGTGTCTTAATGTCTTGTTGACACCACTCTCTTCTGCAAGGCTGGAGAAATGCTCCTCTAACTTGCATTTTATCAGAGTAAATCAAGTCCAAAGGGTTACAGTTAAGCAGAGAGCAGGATGCTTCAGTGACTGACCACTTGCACACAAACACATATATACCCCCACATAATCCCTTTCATCCTGAACACCCTGCTAACTCACACTATCCAGTTCTGGAAGTCCTATTAAAACTTTATGGGTGTTTAGAGGTTGTGATATCTGCTGTATCACTCTTCCTAATGGCCACGATCAGACTTAGCACCATGCAGGAATCATGAGCTGCTCTAGAGTTCAACTATCATATTCAGTAGGAGTGGGATCAAAATATGCTAATAGGAAAGAGGGGGGTTTTTAAGGTTTGCAGTACAGGAATTATCCCAGTGGTATAATGAGATACTTTAAGGAAAATGTGGCCATATATTGCAAACCGATGGCAATATTGAGCACAGAAAATGCTGATGAGTTACTATTAGTTGTGACTACGAGTTCTCAGTTAGATAAACAAAAAATTGCATTTAACTATATGTCCCCAGAAAAAGATTCCTCATTTTTCTACGAGCAATAAAGGAAAGCATATCATGAACTTTAACAAAAAATTATCATTTCTGTTCCAAATCATTCTTATTTAGCCCCCAAACAATCTTGCTTTGATTGCCTCTATGACCATAGGGCTGGCTGAGCTTCAGCTGCATGTATACACTGTGTGCTTCCATCAAGTGTTTGCCTTGCAGAGCTTCCATAATCACAGAATCCAAGAATGGTTTGGGTTGGGAGGGACTTTAAAAAGCATCTAATTCCAACCCTCTTTCTCCAGCTTCATAGGTGCACCCAAGAAACTGTTTTCCATACCCAAAAAATTGGCTTTTCTGAACAAAGCAAAGCAAGCCCTGGGCTAAGAGCAGCAAAACACTGCAAGCTGGGGCCTGGATGGCTGAAGGAAAAGTGAACTTGGAATTGTGCAGAAAGCTGCACTCGGCCCAGCCTGGGGAGTCATTTCAGGAGCAGGGCTCTGAGCTGAAGGTGAGCCAAGGGCCCTCCACACTTGTCAAGGTGAGGGGAGCCTGGGTTGAAATCATTTACAAGCATTAAGGACTATAGTGTAAGGTGTATTTTATCAGATTCTCAGGCCTGGGATGTGGTTGAGGACCACTGGGCAGGTTGAGGGGCTGGACTCTTAGGGAGAAGTAGGAAATTGGGTTGGAATGTCAAGGAGTCCCATCTCCCATTTTGAGAGAGGCTGAAGAACGCACATCTCACAGCAACAAGTCTCCTTCTCCTATTGAGATGTTAAAGCAGTGCCCCTCACCAAGGTAAGCCACTCAGAGGAGCGCTAGATAGAAATTCAGAATCAATTCTCCATCTGTGTCAACATTTAAATTAGAAAAATTGAGCTATTAAAAGAATCGGGTACTGGAAGAAAATGAAAATCATGCACGTCAATCCCAAACATTTATTACAACTACTGTCAGGAATAATTACAATGGAATTGGAGTTTCTTCTGAAATTAACAGTTGCTATAGAAAAATAATAATATTTTACCTAAACAGCGATGCCACCAGAATTACATGGCAACAGCACACCAGTGTAGAAACCATGTCAGTATTTGATAAGGAAAACACATTGGCACCAGAAGCCATGGATGGCCATTTAAACTCAATTCTGAGAGGAACAGAGAAGTATTTAAACTTATTTCCTTCCCTCTGGCTACAGGAGGGGTCACAACTGCTCTCCCCAAGTGGAGGCAAAGGGAGCAAATTCATCCTTCCTGCTCAGCTGCAAGGATGGGTTTTCCAGAGCCAAGGCAAACACAGAAGTAGAATCCAGGGCACAGTGGGCTTCCTTCATGAGGAAGGAAGCAAAAAGAATGGGATTCCCTCTTCTTCCATGGAAGCTGGTGAAATAGGAACTGTCCTTGGCTCACTTAGCCTGGCCAAGGGAGATCAGGCTGATGCCCCCAGAGCTACAAACTTGTACTAACGGCTGGGTTTTCATCTGCCATATGTAAATATCCTTACCAGACACAAACAGCAGAGAGAATAATGTGGACAGGCTCTGCCCTGAGCAGAGCTCTGCACGAAACCTCCCCTCCTGAAGGACTATCCACAGCTACTTATTCCAGCCCGCACTCTGCCAGGCTCCACTGAAAGGATTGCATTTAGCTTTTAGTGTATAAATAAGTGTTCTGATAAATAATTAATAGTAGCTGCTGGCCGTAAAAGAGGCGACTGTTTGGAAAGTTAAAACAGTCTGTCATGAAATATGCACCCACCTCTGCGTTCTACTTTCAGGGGATGTTTTAGCCAACATCTTGTCCTTTTGCATGGGACCGTACCGTACAAGGAGGAGGCCAGAGTTCAAGGCCCAGAGCCTCAGGGTATTCTTGAATTTATTCTCTCTCACTGGGATATAGATCACCCCCTAAACCACCTGAGGGGAGGGCGGGTGGTCAGTGATTCACAGAGAAATTTTTGGAAATGAGAGGAAAATGCAGTGTGCTAGGCTTCTGGGTAAGATACAGAAATTAGACTTATTGATCACATTTGATTTTAAAGCGCTCATGGCTCCTTGGGGTTTTTTAATTTAAACAAAAAAAAGAAGGGCCATCTGCCTTGATATCTTGCCAGACCACCTGCACTCTACTCACCTAAATGGCTGGTATAACTACAGAGCATTTTTATTCCTTACTACCCTCTGGATTATATTTGGGTTGCCATTTAAAATGGCTTCACTGCTCTACCCCCATACAGTTCCACTGTTACGGGTGCAACTGTGCATCAGAATCCTGATGAATGCATCACCTGCAGAAGGGCATGATACATGATACTATTATTTTTACCTGATAAATCACAATGAAAGAGAATTCTGGGATATGCAACACCACATGGCAAGCAAAGTGAGCCATACATGCCTCAAAGCACCTGGCAGACTCCCATCAGACTAACTCTCCATGAGTCTTGGAGCAAGCTCCATGTGCCTGCATCAATCACAGGCAACCATTCTGCATACCCAGATTTTCACCTGAAGGACCTCCTAAAAGGCTTTTCCTCCATGGAAAAAAATATTTGTGTTCAGGCAGAAAATGAAGTCTCTATGTATATGTTATCTAAAACTGAGCTTTACGGATTACAACATATTCTGTCAAATGATGAGACATAATTTTGTAAGCCCCTTCCATAACCCAGAAAGCCAGGCTGGAATTCCTTCACCACGATACATCCTGGAGATGCTTATTGAAAACCAAGTAGAGTTATGCACTCAGCCCCCAGGAGAGGACAGGATGTAAAGACAATTCCAGCCTGATTGAGGGGCAGTATGTTCAGAAAGACTGGCAACCATTTGGATTTTTTTTTTTATTCCACACTCTCTCCCTTCAACAATAAGTTCATGCCTCAGTAGTTCAATAAACAGAGATTTTTCACGAAAGCAAGAGGTTAATCAAAGCCTCTCTATTCCATCACAGAGCTCTAATGGTATTAGTTATAGTTCCAGTCTCTGAGCTCAGCGTGACTCAACAAAAAAATCCCTTGAATTCCCAAGCAGGACCCTTATCCTACTAGTGGCATTTCCAAATTGAACTTTATCGAGACAAAATAAAGAATAGATCTTTCGAAAGCAAACATTTGTTTATATTTTGAACCAAGAGCAAAACGGTATCTATAGGTCACAGATGACACACCAGAAATCTCTGAAGAGATCTTTCATTTGGCTGCCAAAGTGGCTTCTCTCAGAGAAACCCCATAAAACAGTGGCAGGAATAAACACAAAGGAATTTAACCAATCTACAAAGAATAAGAAGAAAAAGGAAGCAAGCACAGCAAACACATTTGCCTGCACATGAAAGTATGAATTTTCCACTGGCTTTCCCAAAAGCACACTTTGCAATATCCATGCTATACACTTCTAAACCAGACATGAATCATCTTAGAACATTTTGCTGCTAATGCCCATGTAAAGGTAGAAGAGATTAATATTCCCTCAACAAAGACAGGAAAAATGAAATACTGAAAAAAATCAGTGGCCTCCAGAGGGCAAAGCATGGTGGCGGCAGAAAGAGACAGAAATCAAAGATTCTACTCCCTGCCTTATCTTCTGTCCATAAAGCATTTTTCCTCTTCATAAGAAAACAGTATCCCTCCAGTCATTTCAAGGTAAGAATTTGAATTTGTGTTAATAATCTCACATAAAACTTCCTCTGACTGTCTTGTCTGCAAGACTTCAAGTGAAAGCCTCTTGGATATTATAGTATTTCTGTTACATGACCAAATTTCTCTGTCTAGATCAGTTTTACTGACAACAGCAGAAGGTGCAGCCATAAGTGGTGCCCACAAAAAGCTCATCTTGCCTGTAAAGAACTGGTACTAAGGACTGCCTAGAACCTAGTCTAGAAGTGAGACTAGGAAGAGACAGGAGAGATATTATAAACTTAACTTGCTGCTCCCAAATCGCCATGAAATAAAAGCAGTGATAAACACTGGTGTTCATGAACAAGGTGGAAGTGGCTAAACTTTCCTCTTTAGAAGCCGTTTGGAAGTTCAGGAAGCACACACACACAAAAGAGGAGGCACATGTGGAGGGTCACCCTGGCTTCAGTCACTCTCCTTGCTTGAAAGCCACGACTTGCCAAGCCCTGCCAGGCTGTCGCCAGCACTGGTGATGATGCTCCAGCCCACACATCTGCTCTGATCAGAGATTGGTGGCACCAAACTCTGTGTATTCTCCCTCTTTTTCTACCAAATCCTCTCAGTGATAACCAACCCCTTCAGCCAGTGAGGACAAAGATAGGCAAAGGGGAGTCCAGCAGAAGTTACTTAAAGATAAATAAAGGGAAGCTGTTATAATGAGAATTAATGTATACAGAGCTTGGAAACGGTCTCTGACTGGCTGGAACCGGGCTTGAGCAAACTCAGAATAAACCTCTGTTTAAATTTCATGTGGCAAACGTGCTGTACTAAAGATTTAAGTACAAAGTCTTTGTTATCTGGGTTTAAATAGACTTCCTTTGCAGCAGCAATAGATCATTCCTATGTGACAGCAGTAGTCCCTCTGAAATAAGTTAGTGGCCTCCTTTTAATTCCTCGCACAGATGTGACCACATCTGACTTTCTCACAAATAGTCCCTGTGACAGGATACAGACACCACAAAACACGTTATTCAGTGAAATATATTGGCATTGCTATAAGAGTGGACACATTTTAATTATCTCACATGGTGGCAAACATTTTTAGCTCCCAGAAAAGCAATAGGACAACAGAAAGCGTGGGAAACAATTAACTATTAAAAAAAAACCAACATAAAGACCAAATAATTTGGCTTGTAACAGGCTATTCCAGAGCCTGGGACTATATCTCACTTTTTTTTTTTTCTTTCTTTTTTTTTTTTTGGTGTAAGAAACCTCCAAAAAGTAAAGTTTGAATAATCATCCACTAAATCTGTAATCCTTGGTAAATTTTCAGAATCAATACAGAAAATCTGCAGTTATCTGGTTGCTAACAGAACTATGAGAAAGGTTTTCAGCCATTTTTTTTTTAATGGCTTAGCTTGTCTGTCCAATCAAACAGCATGTACGGAGTTTGGCTACTGCATTGATTGACTTTAAGGAGTGCTAGTTAGGCAGCCATTCTATTGCACGAATGTTGTCTCTCAGCTGAGTTCACAACACAAATCATTCTATTGGAACTGGAGAGCTAATTGACAGCCTTATGAAAGTGGAAAACAACACCGGAATAGATGGACTGTAATAAAACATCTGATACAGCATCTCACAAAAGTTTTATTTGAAGAGTTAAATGAATTCAAATTGGCTTCCATTGAAGCATTAAACTATGAATTGAAAAGCGATGAAGAGCCATTAACCAAGCGAGAGCAGGAGATTCGTTGCATCAGCTCAGGGGCAATGTTTTGTAGGCTGCCTCAGAACACCGTGTAAAGCCTGCTTGTATTCCCCACCTTCGTTCAGAAGGACTGGGGCACTGACAGCGTGGTGATTTCACCTGCACTAATCCCACGGGGAAAGCAAAGCAAGGACTCAGTCCTGCAGGGCACACACATCTCTGATCGCAGGCCCAGCTCCCTGCCATGACATTTTGGCTCTGTCATCAGGCTTTGGCAGTGAGCTGCTGACCTTCACATCATCTCTCAACACCTTCTTTTCAGCCTTCTACTTTCCTACACACCTCATGAGGGTTGTAAACATCTGCTGAAGGGCATTATGCAAAAGCAGGGGGTTGTTGCTTCCAGCTCAGCCACAGGTCCCTGAGTGCGTTTGGGAAAGTCAGGCTTGTACCCAGTAATGCTATTCAGCTTTTGGAATTTTTGGTGAGTTACTGGTGAAAAGTGGTAGATCTTAATACCATCGCTCATGTTAGATGGACACATTTATTAGAAGCTGCATTGAGAAGGTACTTTTAAAATTAGCATTAAATTATCTTAGGACTGGCCACAGAGTTAAGGTGTTTTGCCTGATGAAATCAAAATTTTATATATATTGTGATAATTTGGTATCACCACACAACATCTGGAGCTGCTCAGAGGGTGAGCATGGTCACTAACACTTCTCTGCTGTGATGATCACTAGAGTCACTCTGCCAAGAAACACAAAATACATACACAGGTTCTCTGTCCATATATGGCTCTCCTCAGACTACACCTAAATTCCTGATTTCTAGGAGCTTCCATGCCTGACACTCCAGAGAAACCACCTGTCAGCAATTTCTGAGGAAATATTATAACTACTCGTTCTGTCCAGAAGCACTGGCGCGTTAGAGATCCATAAACTGTGCCATTTGGAGAAAGCCTCACTGAAACATCCCAGATGGGATATTTATGGGATTTTCTGGGTGGTCCCAATGACCGTGGGACTGTTGGAAGTTAATGGGTCAGAAGAAGGAAGCGTTGAGGCTGAACATCAGGCAACACTCACCACAAGTGTGGTCTGGTTAAGTCTTAAAACACATTTCTGCCAGGAGTTCAGCAACATGAAGTGTCACGCATGGGCTGGGGAACCAAAGGATGGGCATGTGCATAGGTGTACACATGTGTGAGAATATTCCTATGAGTAAAACTCATCTCCAAGTCATCCTCCAGCCACTGTTTCACCAGGGAGCCTTTTCACCAGTTTCTGAAATCATCTGGAAAAGTTTAAAGCCAAAGAGAAATAGAAGTCAGAAGGGTCAAACAGCTCCCTTCCAAGTGCTGCTTCATGCTAAAAATCACACCAGCTTTCATCGAGTGCACAACTTGAGGTATTTCAAACTCTTTGCTTTATATTCATTGATTATCGACTTCACCCTCTGGCATCATTTAGCTTTCTGAAATCACACAATTACATGTGCACTATAGACTCAATCAAATGATTGAAAATACAAAAAAATTGGGGTTTAACTTACACATGATTATGCATTGAAAAGAAACAAAAGAGGTGAGAGTGCTGAGCAGCCTCTCCACACAGAAATTATAAAATAGAAGTCAGAAGGTCTGCAACAGTCTATCAGCTGAGAAGATGGCCTTATCCTAGGTTAAAAGAGCTTTCTAATACGTTGTGATGAGCTATGAGAAGCTGGTATCAACATCACTTTCAAGCAAAGCCACAGTTACAAACACAAAACACACTGCAGCTTCATTAAGCTTGAAAAAGGAAAAAAAAGTTACTTTCAAAAAAGATGGAAGTTTTGTGAGCTCAGGCAAAAAATCTCCTGGAAACTTTTCTGAGAGAGGGGGGAAAAAAAAGCTCTTTTTTCCTTTTGCAGTGAAGAGAAACCCTGAATTTTTGCTAATGGTCACCAGGAGTCATTTATCACTCAAATCAGTTTGCTTGTTTCTGTAATGAATGAGGAGGCACATGCAAGGAGCAGCAAGGCAGGTATCATGATTCATTGGGCTGCTGGTAAATGACAGGAGTCATACAAGCTCAGAAAGGAAAGAAAAGGGGAAAGACTTTACATTAGGTTTTTAGCCTAAAGGGAAGTTTTATATATAGACAATAAAGACATTCTGACTCTTGATTTATGCTGGACTAAGGAAGGGAAAGCTCTGGCCTGCCTCCCGGTGAATTACTCCCAGCAGTGCACTCCGGTGCAGACAGGAGATTAGGAATGGCCACGCTGCTGCGGAACAACGAGGGTCCTGCTCTCTGCTCGCACTGTCCGCGCTGACACGCTCGGAACCTGCAGCACGTGTGAAGTCCATTAGCTCCATCCTCAGGGTGAGCGAGCACAGCTGATGGCTCAATATCCATATTCCTACTCTCCATAAGCTGAAGTAGCTCAGAGATCCTTTGCCTACCTACGAGCAGAGGTAAGAGGATCTCCCCCAGCCCACACATCGAGCGTGCTTGTTCCGGCACCAAGCGCTGGGGGAAGCTCTGCCCGTGGGAACAGACCCACGGGGGAGGCAGCTTTAATTCCTGATGCACACTTAACACACGGCATTAATGAGGGGCTGCTTCTCTTCGCTGTCGTGCTATCGGTTTTAAATAGTCAAGCCCTAATCTCCCGATCAATCATCTTCAAAATCAGGACGCTTTAGTCATCAATCAAATGCGTTTTTGCGGGCAAGCAGGAAGTGTTATTTAGCAAGGAGGCAGCAATTTTTAAACCTCCATTTTTCTTCAGCTGCCTGAATTAAAGAAAAATTAGAGTCCCCGCAGATGTCTCTGACATCACAACAGAGTTGGACTGCATAGTTCTGCTCTTGCTGGGGAAAGGCCCCACATTGATGAAATCAGCTGAATGGACAAGATCTATTGAAGGACTAACTCTGGATGAATATAACCCTGATTCCTTGACCAAATGTACCCAGCTTTGGGCTTGACCCCCCTCAAGAGTCAATGAATGCTCATCAGTGACCACAGGAACACAGGACCTCAAACATCAGTTACCAAAATGAAACTCTATTAGTAACACTAATTATGAAATATGGCCTGTTCTCATGTTTTTCAAATGAACATAGCACAGAAACTCTCCGAAGATAGCTGAATTTTGGAGCGAATAGAAAGCTGTTGAACTTTAAGGGGGAGAGTTTCAAAGGCACAAATGGCACTTAACTTCCAATTATGCCTTGGAAAAAGTCCCACTAATGGCTAATAGAGCTGATTTATTTTCATAACCTTTAATTACTTCACACCATTCTTTTTTTTACTGAGCAGTATAATCAGTTCAACAGAGCAGTTCAAACACAATGTGCAGACTGAAAAAGATCTGCTCCAATGCCAGGTTTCCTTATGCAAGTTTAAATTCCTTATCAATTCTATGTATTTAGACATCTCGAAAAGTGTGAATACTTGCACTTGGCTATAATATCTGCATACAACAGATAGTAATAAACACTAAATCTGAGTATTAGTATTTATCCAGATGAGATTTTACCAGTATTATTTGGAAGGAACAATTAGGGATGAAGACCACAGTTTTGTTTTGGCTAGTATAAAGTCAGGGGCTTCTCCTATTTTAGTAATACAAGCTATAATATAGAAGTTGATTATTTTGACAGCCTGCAGTACCAGTACTCAGGAGATCCAGCAAGGCCAAACACTGAGGGAAAAACGTGCAATTTTAGGTCTCCTCGCATGCTATTCCCTTGTGCCACAGGTGTAGGCTGAAACATTTGCTAAGCATCCAGGCTGATCTAGCGGCACATTTCTGAGAGCAGAAGCCCTGGCTTTTATTTCATTTTAAACATAGGAGTCTTAATTAAGGTGTTTTACGTGCCCTGGGGACTTTGGAAGCCTTCTGGCGGGAGCGTGGCCGCAGGCAGGGCTGTGTGCTCGGGAGCCAGGGGACAGCAGGTGCTGCCTCGCAAAAGCAAGAGGCGATTGCCCTCTAGTGCCCAAAGCAAGCCCAGGATGCACAGTCCGAGGAGAGAGGCTTCAAGACTTTTCCCGAGTTAGCTGCGTGTCTCGTGCTGACTAAACAGGCTTTTTGCACTCAGCTGTTGGGAGGGACGCGTCACCCAGCCCTGCAGGCTGCCCTTCCCACGGAGAGCGAGAGTCCCGATGTGCTAAACCCCCGGAGCCGGGCTGAGTGACTTATCAATGTCACCCAAACTCAAACACCGGCTCGCAGAGGATGCTTCACTTGATCCAGTTTTATCTTTTGAGGAAATCTTAATTGGAGGTTTAATAAGAAGTGAAATCCCAGCAAGCAGGCAATGGCAGAACAAGGGAAGCATCACAGCGGGGCAAATACTCTTAAGATTATCAGAATGACTTCAATTTCCTAATAATAGCTGTGATTTCTTTTGTATTTCTTCTCTTGCACATAAGAAATGAGAAAATGCAGAAGAGGTTTCTTATTTCTGTCCCCACCTCGCTCACGTCTTGGCCAGCTGTGTCACATAGCAGGGTCACTGATGGAATAGCCCACAATCCAGGGGTATCAATCTCCTAGCAAGATTCCAACCGAGGAAGGTAAATCAGATAAGAGCTTGAAACTGGCAGAGTCACAAATGATCTCAGAAACAAGTCCCTCTCCTAAATGCTTCTTACAAGCATTTTCCAGTTTCAGGTGCAAAGCCTAAGATGAACGAATAGTTTTCAGAACACAAGTCAAAAGTGTAATCTGAGTTAATGGAGGAGGACACATCCACTGATAAGTATCTGCCTGGAAAATGCATTTCTTCCCTGCAGTTCCAAAATCATTCATTGTTTACTGTCTTGCATTGTTCCAACAGACAAACAATATAAATAATTCAGAAAGATGTTAATTCCTACTTAAGTCCATAGAGCAGCACGGGCTATTTATTTAGTTAGCTTTAACTGCCTCTGAATCATATGGTTTACTGTTACCAATGGCAATTTTCCATGAATTTCGGCAGAACTGCCAGGAACTGCACAAGGGCTTCAGAGCAATGAGGTTGAAGCACCTTGTACTTCATACAGGGACACACCAGAGGCCCAGAGCTTTTGCTGGAAGCGTCATGGACCAGCACACGCACCTCCTTGCCCACCTAGCACCAAAACAGCTCCCGTGAGGTACTTGTCCCGCTACATAGCGCCTCCCATTGATCCCAGATGGAGGCAGAGCCATGCACAGCTGCACCCTGCACTTGTGGCAGCCTGCTCATTCACTTGGAAAATCCCCACAGAATCTTTGTAAGTTCCTGAAACGGACCATGAAGTACCGATCGCTCCAAGTGCAGAATGGAAACTGGAGAGAAAGCCCTACAAATCCTTCCTTAAAGTCCTGTCATGCCTTTCACTTTGGTCACATTAGTTTCCCAGTCCAACACAGAATTTATCAGCCCTTCAAGATACTTATGCAGTTTGAATTTTACATGGAATGTGGTCCCATATTTTACAAAGATTCACTTTGCCCTAATTTTGCCTTCAGTCTTCTGTTGTTCCCATTTGCAATAGCAACAAAGCATTTTAGATAAGGAATGCTGGTAAGTAGATGCAGATCTTCAAAAAGTAATGTCCAGTCTTCATTTCTATATGCTAAGAACACAGGGGAGCTGTTTAATGCAGCTTATCTTAACGCACCAAGAAAGGAAGTGACACTGAGTGCTCCTTGAACTACTCAGAAAATTCCTTCTTTACTCAGATTACCAGTATCAATCACCGGCCTTATTAACATGTGTTTTTAATTGCTTCATGGATTTTGTTTTACTTACTCTTCCTTTACTTCTTGTTGCAGATCATGTTAAAAGTCCTCTTCATTGATTATTGGCAGCTGCTGTGTTCTGAGAAAACCTCTTTCAATTTATCTTTCCGGATCCTTTGATTTCCCACTCCAACAGCTTTACAACCTCCCCAACAGCTTCATAAATGCACTGCAATGGTCACATGAACATCTTGGAAGGGGAATCTCTGCAACTCCTCATTCCTATGGCACTTTAGGAAGAGCACCTGGAAAAGCGGCAAGCCCAGCAGGAGCTGGAAGCCCTGCGAAAGATGAATCTCATCGGGAAGCTCCGCAGAAGCTTCCGAACGCTGGTCATTCTCCTGGCCACCTTCTGCTTGGCAAGCATTGTCATCTCTGCCTATTTCCTCTACACTGGCTACAAGCAGGAAATGGCCCTTGTGGAAACCACTGGGCAAGCAGAGTGCGAGGACCTCAAACTTCTGCCCTACAGGTCTGCGGAGCTGAGAACTCCTAAGCCAATTGATCCCTCTAGAACTGATCCCACTGTGCTCCTGTTTGTGGAAAGCCAGTACTCCCAGCTGGGGCAAGACATCGTAGCCATCCTCGAGTCCAGCAAGTTTCAGTACCACATGGTCATTGCACCAGCTAAGGGGGACATTCCCCCTCTCACAGACAACGGGAGAGGGAAGTACACGATTGTTATATACGAGAATATTTTAAAGTACGTGTCCATGGACTCGTGGAATAGAGAGCTTCTGGAAAAATACTGTGTGGAATACAGTGTTAGCATAATTGGTTTTCATAAAGCCAACGAGAACAGCTCCCCGACCGTCAGACTGAAAGGGTTGCCATTACAGCTGTACAACAACGTGGCCCTCAGGGACTGCATGGTGAACCCTCAGTCGCCCCTGCTGCGCATCACCAAAGCGCCCAGGGTGGAAAAGGGCCCCCTGCCCGGCGAGGACTGGACAGTGTTCCAGTTTAACCATTCCACCTACCAGCCCGTGCTTCTGACCGAGCTGCAGCCTGCCAGGCCCACCCCCAGCACGCTGCCGAGGGCCGCTCTCTATGCCACCGTCATCCAGGACTTGGGCCTGCACGACGGCATTCAGAGAGTCCTCTTTGGAAACAACCTGACCTTCTGGCTGCACAAGCTCATCTTCATCGATGCTATCTCTTTCCTGTCGGGAAAGAAGCTCACGCTCTCCTTGGACAGGTACATCCTGGTTGACATAGACGACATCTTTGTCGGGAAGGAGGGGACAAGGATGAACGTCAATGATGTGAAGGTAAGGCGAGAACTGGGGGATACCATCCCAGACACGTGTATGTGCAAATGGGTATTTCAAAAGAGACAAAGCCTGAAAAGGCTGAAAAGCTCCTTTTCCTGTTAGAGGCTGCAAGAACACAAGTGCGACCAGCAGATACATAAACCACAACCTGACATTAAAAGCCATTTT
This sequence comes from Pomatostomus ruficeps, assembly GCA_013400735.1. Taxonomy (NCBI): domain Eukaryota; kingdom Metazoa; phylum Chordata; class Aves; order Passeriformes; family Timaliidae; genus Pomatostomus; species Pomatostomus ruficeps. The sequence goes on along the minus strand of VYZT01041621.1, from coordinate 89,816 downwards.
GCCCACATACCTACAGAGACGCACTTATGGATGTGTACACGTAGGGGCATACACGTTACATATGTTGCACATATATATATATATATAAAATATCTTTTAGAGGCCTTTTCTGTATTATTTCCCTTACTATTCCTGTCAAGCAGACAGAGCAATACAAGAGGGTTGCCTTTCTAAACCTCAACATCACTGAATTTAAAAGGAACAAAAAAGAACAAAAGGGGAGGAAAAAAGCCTGAAGAAGTTACAGCCCCGATGTGACTTCTAAGAGTTAGCAGGATAATTTTCATTACCAGTCTAGCAGGTAAGCATTTAAAGTTACCAGTGACAGGGTGGAAGCACAGCATGCACTTGAGCAAGTGACATAACCATCTGATCGAGCGAAAGGCTCACAGACAACTCACTGGGGGCTCTTCTACACTTATTTGCCTGATCTGTACCATCCAGGGACACCATTAAATTTGTTCAGAGTAATTTTCAAAGACGTGTACAACTTGGAAAGGATAGACAGAACTCAACAGCATGACGGTTATTTCTTGTCATTTTCCACGTGTGGGAATCATAGTCAGAGATTAATTGAATCCCTAAGCATGCAATATCACATTCTCCAGTCCTTATTCCAGAGGGTTTTTCCTGTAAATACCCAGTGCTTTCAAGAACAGTAAGCAGCCTTTTGTTTTAAAAAGCAGATTTCTATTTCATTTCTAAACCCTTATGTCCATTTCTACAATTTCTACATTCATTTGCCTCCTCATCCAGACCACTCAGGTATCCAAATACCCAGCAAAAGCAGTAGTCTCGCATAGAGCTGAAACAATTTTGCACATCAGAACACTTGGGGTAATTCTGTTAGCCAAACCAGGCATATGAATGCTCATCAGGGCTGATTCTGAGCACCAGGCACTCCAAGCGCCTGGTGCCTTTGAGATCCGAGCACCGCACACAAGCTCAGTGATCAAGTGCTCTCTCTCTCTGGAAAAACACGGGAAAATGCTCTGAGAAAGGGCTTGTACACAGGAGGAAATTAACTCAAAAGGCAATTGTGAGACAAGTTTTTCAGCAATAGCTTCCCGCCTGTGCATTTCTGAGAGTGTCTTTCTGACGTGGTTTGCTCCACTGAGGAAGGCTGTTACTACTGCACAGCGCTTAAAGAGCCCCCATTGCCAGCAGAGCAGTGTCCACACAGAGACACCTGGAGATTCAGAGCAGAGTTTTTACTGGGATCATCTCATTATGCAGGAAAAAAACCAAATCACCTCCATTATTATCCAGCAGTCAACAACATTGCTAAGCAAACCCTTCCACCTGTCCTTGGCACAGCAGCCATGCTTCTGTGCTCATTACAGGAGACACAGCAGAAAACTCCACATCTGCAGGGGCTGTGGTAGGAGCTGAAGTCTGTTAAAAGCATTCAGCATTATTTTTATGTGCTGCACACATTTACCCGTCTGAAAACCAACTAGTCCGCATTGCTGAATATCAAGACAATAACAAGGAAAAACATCTGCTAGGATTCAGACCTTCTTTATTTTTTTTCCAAGCAATGCATGGTGAGCCTTCTTCATTCATTATGTTTGAGCCAGGGTATGAAGGGAAGCTTTCATTCTTCCCACATTTCTCCAATGCCAAATTAGCAGCCCACTTTCCTCACAAAAACACCAACAGTGCCACTCTCAGGATAAATCCTCTCCTCACCTCACACAAGAAATCATGCTATGAACACTAACTATGGGGAGAAATCTTCTGCAGGCACAGGCTCAAGAACCAACCTTCCCCTCAAGCTCTTATTTGGGGACAATAAAGAATTTATCTCCCTTTTTAGGTGAATGTTTCACTCATAAATCCACCTTGCAACTTGAGCACCCATAGATGCTCTGTCCTCAGCATCGTGGATTTCATTTCAAATCAGTTACCTGGCACAGATTTGTTCCTCAGGATATTTCACAAACACTTGCTACACAAATCAGTCCGTTCCTACAGACTGGACATTCCCAGAATACATTAACCCACAGAACAGAATCCTGCTAATGAACATAACACGGAACGCAGAGTGCACTTTGGTTAGTTTACAGAAAAGGATAATTACGGTCAGTTAGAGAAAAGTCTCCCAAGTCACTGGGGGAAGGAGGCAATTAAGAACCAGCAGACCTGCCTTCACCCCGTAGGGCAGAGCAGCTTTGCTTGAGAGGCAAAAATAACAACTACTTAGGAGGCTGATATTCCAGTGATGGCAAAGCATTGCTCTGCCTTTGGGAGGAGTGGCCGTGGCTGCGCACAGAGGGCTCACTTTGCAGAGGTATGGGGACTCTGCTAAGCTCTCCTAAGGTGCCACACACCCCCAGACTGCTCGGGAATGCTTTAATACACAGTGAGCCTTCTGATAACATTACTGGTATGTAACAATAATAAAACAAGTAAACCTGTGTCTGTGTAATTACTTCCTGCAACCCAGATGTTTTTATTCCTTCACAAAGCTGTTTCTCAATCAGGTGCTTCAGGGATATATATAGCTTTATAAAGGGTGGCATCAGCTAGAGAAACACAGATTAGAGAACAGGGTTATTATGGGCTCTGTTTACCACAGAACATCTCCTAGTCCCTGGTGTCGAAGGAGTTGTGCAAGGTCGTGTCTGGCTAAGTAATTAACAGGAACTCAGCAGAGCCACAGAAAGCTGTTTTCCCAAGCTTTGTGGAGATCTATCTTGAGCCTACCAAGCCTCTGCAAATGAATTTCTCCCTTTGCTGCCTGCCAATATATCATTTCAGTGCTTGATTTTAGAAGGCAAAAGAATTCATCAGTTAATTTGCAGAAACAGTGAATTTGTGTACTTGTAAATGATGCTGATTTCCAGCCACACAACAAGTCCAGTATCACTGGCACTAGTGATTTAGCAAAAAACCCCTAGAAATGTCTTGTTATGCCATGTCTGGGAGTGCCATACAGAAAAAACACAAAGCTTTCACCTTTAAAGTTTCCTTTTAACTGAGCACAAAGAGGGCTGCATTACCCAAACAAGGAGTAAGAACTTGCTGAAGTATTTCTATTTTTTCTGTTGCCATAGTATGAGCTAGCACAATATTTACTCACCCGGGAAGAGCTCAACGCAGCCACCAGGGCTTTCCCAACACCTTTCACAAATACACGTTCTATTGTTAACTCAAAAGCCCTGCAAGAGCACAGTGCAAACTAAGGCATTTACTCTTTAATAAATAAAACAAATAACAAACTCCTCCAAACAAAGCAAAAAGCATTAACCTTTCACTTTCTACCCTCCTCTCAGCTCTAGAATTCACACTGCAACACACCTTCTTCTGGGTGGGCTCAGGAACCACCTGTTTCCCTCTCTTCCCCACTCTCCCAGCTGGAGCTGCTAAGATTATCAGGGAGAAATTGTTTGTCCCAGCACCACCATATCCCACAGCCCCTTCTCTAAAAGCTGTGTTTCCCCTTTCTGTAATCCCTCTGATTGTCACTACAGGGGTGGGAGCCTCCTTGGCCTTTCTGAGCTACAGTAAAACGATGGAGCCATGCTTGGGAATGTCCTTTGTGTTACTGCTCACTGCAGTCCTCCCTTCTCCCTTCCCCTCTGAGCTCCAGCCCACTTCCTTCAGTGGAAATAAGAATTGCATTAGTCTCTGACACCTCCTCACTGCCACAGGCTGTTCTTTGTCTTTGACCTTCACCATCATTAAAATGCCTGGAACACTTAAAGCCTGTGATTTCTGGCTCATTTTAGTGTTTTAAAGACAAGAATTCATGTTGGAGCTGCATCTTTCCTGGCAATTCCAAATTAAAAAGTACTGGCACAGCAGGAAGCTGAGCTCAACCGCTCCATCTCTGCAGCATATGATTATCCCTGATTTTTGTCCAAGGACAACTGCTTTCAGGTGGAACAACAGGAAGTGTCTGGGCCACATCGCCAGGCACGGCAGGATGGTCAGTCCTGAGATAAAGCAGTCACCCTGATACCCTTTTTAATAATAATCAGCCCCTGCCAGTAAAGTAACCACATCCATGGCCAGTGCAGGGAGAAGCTGAGCCCAGGAACCCAGAGGAGACAGCCAAGCACACTCACTGCAGGCTGGGTGGCACTTCTGACACCTCTTAAAGCACTTGAGAGTGACAGTGAAGAACACAATGAACAGAACTTCTGGAGCTCACACTTTTGGCTGGTCTTAGAGTCTTTAAAAATGAATTTAAGAAGCAGCTGAGAGGCATTACATGAAAACTTTAATAGTCTTTTTAAAAATGGGAGTGCCTGCTCCACTCTGCTTCATCAGAGATGACAGTTCATTCAATATTTTCCTTGTTCAGGTCTCTTGAATCACCCAATTCTTTCTGTAATAATTTGAGTGTTGAATACTGCTCAAGTACCTTGTCAAGACACATCACACAGAATGTTTCATACTTCTTTTGTTTCAATAATGCCTGTTCTTTCATTCAGAATTTCAGTACCAACGTAGTTAAAAAACACAATTCCCTTGCCACCAGCAAAACACGTATTCTTGTCCTTGGCAGCCTGACGGATTGACTGTCTATCTGAGAAGCCTCCCTGAATTGTAATAGATTTTGGGGTTCTCTCATCTGCCAGCTTCCCACTGAAGATTAGGTGGCCTTGACAGTGTTTTATACAGTCTTGCCAGAACACAAATTCTGATGGCTCAAATTTTCTACCTCTTGAATTTATTAAACAATTATATCCCAAACAAGATTTTCCTGAATGCTTGAAAACTCACTTGGTGTTCTCCTGTCCCAGAGAGCACATTGGTTTTTGATCTGTAGGGTTACGTGACTCCAAGGAGTTCCATTTGATATTGTTCGTACAAGCACCACAGAATTATCTCAGATGTTTGGGTTTTTTCCCCAAGGAAAAAAGTTTAATATTCCGCAAAGCAAACGAATTAATTATTTAAAAAAAGAGAGAGAAACCATCCTTCATTCTTCCAGCTTTTTAACTGGCTATAAGAACTCAAGAGAACTTAATTTTGAAAAGGATTAAAAAATTTGAAGTTCTAAAAAACATCACAATACATTTTAAAATATAGAAAGGGCAGGTTTTCCAGGTCAAATTCAGAGGTTTCTAGTGCTCACATCCTGTGCCCTGCTCCACTGACTTGTGACACATTCCTCTTCTACACTTGCACTCATTTCCTGGATTTGTACCGATTTCTCAGATCCCTTCTCCAAAACAATTCTGAAGTCATAGGTTGTGTCATAGTGGAGTATATTTCCAGGATCTATGTGGTACTCTATTTAATTTAGCTTCACTTAGGGAATCCATAGGAGCCAAAACCCACATCTGCTTTATATCAGCCCCTCAAGAGAGCTGCGTTAACCTGAGCTTTAAAACAACGCGAATTAGTTAAAAAGGAGCACTAGCAGTTGCTTCCTGCACAGAACACAACACTCTCTGAAATGATGGAATAGCCCTGTAGAAGGGCCAGGCAGTGCAGGCTGCAAGAGCAGTCATAATTATTGCCTTAAAAGCACTTGATGCAGCAATAAACACATTACCAGGAACGCCATCCATAACGCAGCTCCTTCAGGAGCAGTGGTGCTTAAGTGACTTTAAATACGCCTTTGTCATCCAAATGGGAGCAGGAGGAACACTTAGAGCAAAAGCTCCATTTAGCACCCGTGGCATTATTCAAATGATGTGCAAGTGGCAGTGCTCGAGGAAAGGGTGGGTACCGGGAGGGATGGACAAACAGACGAGTAATGGAGAAAATCTCCAAGAGAAAAGGAGAAATTTGAGATTATTTAGCAATAATTAACTAGGCATTTGCTGTCCACTTCTGTATCATAATGCAGTGTAAAAGCAAATATTTGAGTATGTCTGCTTCAAATCCTTAGATATATCCTATAGCTTTATATACATATCCCCACAAAAATTAAATTTTATGGGCTTTGTCTTTTCTATGAATATGGCCAAAGATCCCTTCAATTACTGCTTTTACTTCCAAAGTTCTACACCTCCACCTGTCTTCTTTCCATACAGGCAGAATAACCTGCGGGCTGTTAGGGAAAAGTTCCCAAATCCCATCTTATGCAGAGGGCCCAGCAAGAGCTGCCCCCCAGACGCTGGGCTTGGTGTCCCTCTGAAGTGCCAGATTGCCTTTAGTAGCTGGACACTCTCTGTTAATTGTCATCCTGCAGGTAAACATCCCACGGCAGCAGGTGGGACTTCCAAACTGCTGAATCAGCAGCAGCTTATGGTACCTCAGAGCAGCGTAACCTTCAAGCCAAACCTCCTGCTCGGGGAAAAACTGCCTTTGGTCAACATCTGGGACGTGCCCATTGCTTCCTGTGAGCTGTGCATTCACCTCCAGGGATGTTTAGGCTTTCCCAAGGGGCTGCACAATCTTCATAAACGTTTCCTTTTCCTCTGGACATCGACAGAGTCCAAATCCTGTTACAGAGACACCAGAGCAGATGGCCTTCTGCCTCCATTGTTCAACAGGAGTTAGGCATGGATGGCTTTCAGCACAATTTGTTGGAGAACAGTGCTCTGCATACCCTCACTAGGCCTACAGTACTTACATAAAAACGATTTTTGATTGCTATTCATTCATTTACCCAAAAAAAGTACAAAAGATTTATTTTTGCATAACAGGAAATTCTAATGTAACGCTATTTTGTAATTTAATTACGCCATTTTGTGCCAACAAAATTTCTAATGTTAAATAAGGTAATTTATAGCTTAAATAGTCACACCATTTTATAGATAACATCTTATAAAAGTTAAGAATTTCTCCCCAGAAATGTCAGGGAGAAAACAAAACCATTTTTATTTAATTCCATTAAGAAGTGAGTTCTCAAAATTTACAAGAACATTAAAGGATAAGCTATTAACAATTTCCTGCAAACCAGTGTATTAGTTAAAACACTCTGGGGCTTTCTGGGCAGTGTTTTTTTAATCAGGATTTGACTTACTGCAACCCATTGCCTGCATTAGAGTGTTCTGATCTCAAACTGCACATTTATCATTGATGAGGGGAGCACACAAAGCAAAGCTGCGTTCCCAGCTGAGGCTGGCCCAGAAGGCACCAAGGCAGCCTGGTGTCCTTCCAGCCTGACAGGTTCTGTAAGAAACCAAAGCTCCCCCTTTAGAGTCCAGAGCTTGCCTTCTTTAGGAAATAAAGCCATGGAATAAGTATTTTTTCCCCTTCAGAAGCACAAATTATAAATATCATTTACCAAGCCATGAAACTTTCTCTAAATATTTGTAAGCCCTACTCTTTTCTGTGTTTTTGTTCTTTCTGCTGATTACCAGCACTCTTTTAGTCTGCTGTTCACCCAAACGCAAGCGGGATCTGGGGTGTGATACACACACAGCTTCTCTAGCACATGACATCCCTGCTATTTTTAACATTTCTGATTGGAAAAGGCTGAATCCCTTCTCTCGGAGTTTAATTTTTTTTAATTGATGTAGTCATTTAATTGGCATTTTAGCATTTAGTTTTCAAAACTCACAGACTAAATATATTGAAACTAATACCACCTTCACAATACTTTCTGACCAAGGCATGGAAAAGTTCAAAGAGTTAGAGGTTAGGATTTGTTTTCCTTCCATCCTATTTGTTTAGCTCTTTATGCTTAGTGGAAAATCCTTCCAAAATGGCAAAGTGGGAAGGCAGAGGAAAATGAAGTTTATATCCTTGTTATTTGATCCACTTGGATTGCTCCAGTGAAACAGCTTCCTGTGGCAAGATGTTGATTTATGAAATGCAGAATGTTTCACTGGAATATGATTCAAACAAAATTGTGTTCTGCCAGCTCATCTGCTCTGGCAGACTAAAGGAAAAGGGGGCAGTTTGTAGAATATTAAAAAAAAAATAAAATCCAAAGATCATAATTAAATGTAGCTTTGGAATTGCTGATCTTCCAGAAATTAAAAAATTCAAATAATTCACACTTTGCTGAGAGACTTCTTTAATATGAGAATATCCCAGGAAATGGGTATTTCAGGTTTTTACTGCCTCTTCACTTTACATAAAAGCCAGAATTATTAATGTAGTTTTTACATTACACATTAAATCTAAAATACCAACACTGAAGCAATTTCTAAAAGTTGTCTCAATATTACACTTGAACTGCCTGGATTGAATCAGATTGAATTAAAGCCATGGGCCTCAGGACCTGTATGTTTTTCACCCCAAAACATCAGCCCTTCAAGTAAAAAAAAAAGGTATAAAGAATGATGGAATTCACATTTTTGACAGGAGACTGTATTTGCCTGCCTTGCCCAAGCCCCATGAAATGTTGGCTCCTAAAGCTGTCAGTGACTCTTGAAAGCACAAGTGCTTTTTTGATGGGGACCCAATCGTTTTAAGAGGGCAAAGCACGTGGGCAGCAGGTTGTACCCGGGGAAAAGCAGCCTGGTGGGGAGCAGGACACGGGAGAGAGGCTCAGGGGATGAGGATCAAAGTGCTCCGTCCAGTTTCCAGCAATATTTAATCCCTGAGGGCTACAAACACTGCAGACCTCCTTTGTAATAATATTTACTGGCAGTTTTTCAACAAATTAGCACAAATGTTTGGGAATTAATTGAATATACATGCATAAATAAGCATTAATCTCTATGAATCTATAATTAAGAGAGATTAAATACTCTATAATCGTATTAATTTAGGAGTTCCAGGCATAAGTGTGAAGTGCTGAGGCTATGCTCTGCATGGTTATTAGTAATAATAATAACAATAATAATAATAATGCATTACATTTTTAAAAAATAGGTTCAGCTGCAGAATGTGAATTCTTTAATAAAAAAAGCTCTGCATGTGTCTTCCTAGTAACACACCCCAAGATTTACGTGCATCGTAAACAAATATGTCTGTGGTATTATAAAGTGTAATTCCGCTGTATTTGTTATTAGGAAAGGGAATAGGGTTTCCCATATGCTTTCACTGCTATTTCTCCTGTAACTGGGAACAGGCTGCCAGTGCATTAGCAGGAAATAAAAGCTACCCATCCCTGCTGGAAACATTCCAAGGTGAGCGTTATGGAGCAGCCCCGTGGGACAGACCAGAGGGGATTTTGGGCAGGAACCCTGTGCCTGCACTTCTTCATGGGCTGGCAAGAGCCCACTGTAGGATGGCTAAAACCAGCCTGCTGAAAGCCTTCTGCCCTTAAACTGGTGAAACCCAGCTGATATTCACCGTGCAGAAATAACCTGGCTTTGGTCATTTCAGTGGTGCCATAGCCCATGGGGTGTGCTGAACCCCAGCAGGGGAGAGAGCTGGCAAAGAAGGGGGAATGCACAGCCCACAGGAGAGCTTGAGGAGTAAGGGAGGTATTGCACAATGGAAAAATACCACCCAGCTTCTAGCTCTTTCTCATCTTACAGCTGCAAATTACTTTCAGGATTTGGATGTACACCTTGTCAAACAGTCCTGTTTGGCCAGCAGAGCATTACCAAAGTAAAACCTGTCACAGCAATTCAGTATTTGTGATTTTTAAACAGCTATTCCCATATAAGATAAAATTATGGCATTACCCTTCAGCTGTGAGAGTAATAGAATCTCTCACTTCAGAAATGAGCGGAAATTTAGTGTAACAACTATAATTAAAAGCTTGATAGTTTGCTGAACATATTTTTCCCAGTTTAATGATCCTGTGTTACGTGAATTCATACGTTACACTGCAAGTAGCTACAGTTTTCAATGGGAATATTTAGAGAGAAAAGTACTGCCTTTAATGATTAACATCAAAAGCAACTAGATTTAGAAGTTAACTGCCTCAGCAATGGCACTTTCTGCCTGCCACCAAAATGCATATGAATGGCTCTGAAATAGGAATCTATTTTAAACAAAACAAACTTTCCCCCCTAACCTTTCTGTGTTTCTTTTGCTTTTTGAGACGATACCATGCAAGTATTTGATGTGCTGGTGAGATCAGCTCTCTCCCCTGTTGCCAAGTGCCAGTTCACCACAAGGGCTCACAGCCAGTGTTCTGCTATACGTGAGAACAGAGAAAAGCCACGAGTTTCAACTGTTACGAGACTTAGGAAAGGATCACAAACATCACAAACACTGATTTTTCACTGTGCTGTCATTGTCATCAGCCATCATTACTCTTGGTGTTCCTCCAGGGTCTGGGCTGAACCTTTCACCAAGAACTATTCCCTGTGGAAGACTCCATACACCGCGGGAATGTGTTCTCATACGAATGATAAGGTGGGGAAAGGAATGAGAAATTTCAGAATTATGTTCCCATTCTCTTCCAAGAAGGCAAGAAAATATGTCATAAAAGACATCAGTAACCACTCTCCGACAAAAAGATGCTTGTTAGAAATGTTCACTTTCCCTTCCACATAATTCACCTCGTGCACTCAGGCATAGCCCAGCATTCATCCTGTGTAATTTAGGAAATCCGGGATGAGGAGCTGGAGGAGAACACAAGTGTTCATTCCTTCCTAACAGAAATACTGCAGATGCACAGTGCTCAGGGAAACCCAGTACATTCCAACACCAAAAAAGGCTGTTTGTCAGAAGCAGTTTTAGAAGCCCTGGGGATAAGTCTGCCCTGTCAAGAATGATTTAGCAGCATCTAGAAAGGGATGAGCTCCATCAGACGGGAGCAAATTCACCCAAACCCTCTTTCTCTTTCTGGTGGCTGAAATTCCCTCCCAGACTCCCGGTGATGGGGCAAGGGAGCAGCTACTCTCCTTCCTCCAGGGTCTTTTCCAGAGCCTGGTGAGCCAGGTGATCCTCTTCCCTGCTCAGGGAGCTTGCGACCAACTGGCTTGCTGTGGGCACTGAGGCAAGGTTAAGCTGGGAAAGGCAGGTTGAAGGGCTTCCTGTTACCAGAAGTTTCCCTCCTAGGAAGTCACTGAAAGGACGGAAAGATTTCATCACTTTTCCACAATTACAGTGAACCACTTGACTCTCTCAAGGGTGCAGGTTTGAGTTTTTTCCCAGTCTCTATTCCAGAATGATCTGAGGAAGAGCAGTATTTCAGTTTTGCTCTGAGCATAATTTTCCCACTTTTGGGAAAGGTGTGGTGACACTTTTGAACCTGAAACATTTCCTTTGACTGTTAAGGAGATTTGTTCTCAATTTTACCTGAAATTACCTAGTTTTGTGAAAAAGTAATGTACTGGAACTTCTGAAATGGTTGATTTCAAATGTGCCAGCCTCTGTTGGTGACCTGGATTGATTTTACTGGACGACATCCTGGCCTTTCATGTTTCTGTTCAAGAGAATTGAGTAGAAACATAACGTGGGCATTGCCATTTCGCTTTGGATCTTCCAGCTCCTTCCTCTGGACAGCTCACTATGCTGTCCCCATGCTGGGAAGGATAATAAAGCAGTGGTAAGCAGGAGGATTTTCTGGAATGGAGAGATTTTAAACCTGTCCCAGAGGACAATAAAGGTTTTAGCTCCCTCTGCTCTGAACCTGAAAGAGCAGGGGGTGGCAAAAGCACTCTGATCTCTGGTGAAAGAGATGTGGTGTAAAGCAAGAACATTTGCCTTGCAATTCCCTTTTCATTCCACAGAAACATCCAATTTTAGTTATCAAAACACTGAAGTGAGCTCCCTGGGTAATGGAAGACAGCATCACAAAGAAGGAAGAAGGGTCAAAGAAGTTAAGCTCTGCCAGACAAGTATCAAACATCTCAAAAATATTAAAAAGTAACACTTGGTTCTAGGGCTTTTTAAAGCACATCCTTACTCATCAAGATTTTGCAAACTGAAGGTTTCACAATAACTGAGGAAAACAGCTCCCCAGACTTCCCTGGTTTCTGATTTTTGTGGAGAGGGTAGGCAATGGACAGGCTTGCATAGGAAAAAAGCCCCAAACATACGGATGCAGTCTCTTAAAGCCACGAGACAGATCCATCACTGTGCCAACACGCCCATTCTGAACCCTGAAGGACAGACTTCAGTTCAGAATATATCACCTGCTCCAATCTCTCCTTTATGATTGAATGTGTTCTGAAAAAAACCCTTAATTTCCCACCACAAAGCATATACATCAGTTAGTTTGTAAGCAGTAAATTTAAAGCAGGAATTTGAGATTGCTGGTAGGTGTTCAGAATTTTGAGATAAATGGCCATGATGAGAACCTTAAGGAAGTTTTATTTTTGTGACAAGTTATCCAAGTGAATGATTTCCAAGGGCACTAAAGGAACAGAAAACTACTCTGATTAAACCTTAGTAGATCCAAATCCATAAATTAAAGAGGATAAATAAGGTAGCCTCCATTAGTCTAGCCTTTAAATAATTTATAGCAACCAAATACCCACCTGCAAGACGTTGCAGAGTTTTTTTGTAATCCTTTTTTTTGCTTAAGGAATCAAGTCTGAAGCACCAAGACACAAGAAAGAATATACAACTCAACCAAAATGCAGTTGTGGGTGTTACTTGTCTTTTACGCTGTATTTGTGTTGTGCCAAAGAGAGGGAGACTTTGATCCTTTTTTTTGGCATGGCTTAAACATGACCTGAGCTAACTAATGACCAGTCTGGGTTTTACATGCAGCACAATGACTGACACCGGCAGAGTTTCCTGCAGCAGGATCACGATGGCTCAACATGCATTTTTTATTAAAATACTGTTTTAGACCTCGATGTGGTCCCTGTAAAGCCTCAAGGCAGTTTTGCAGTTCAATAATTATTTTCAGGGTTATTTTTGTGGTTGATCAGAGCTGAGCTGAGGGTTCTGCCCCTGCCTTTCGGGCCTCTTTCTTGGTAGCTCTGCAGTGGAATTGGAGACGGACAAACCCCACCTGCCTCGTGCAGATGTGGATACGGGAAAATACAGCACCTTTCCTTTATTCCATGGGGCTGTTGTGTTGGCCAGGCTGAACTGCAGCCGTAGGGAGCAGAGCCATTGAAATTAGAACAAGCATCCTGATCATGTTGTTTCAAAACCCAGACCAATAATCCTTGATCTCCCGCTGGCAGATTGCCTTCCTCTGATTCCCCTGCCTGGAAAGCCTTTCTTCAAGAGACTTCTTTTGCTGAAAATGCTTAAGCTTTTGAAAAGTCAGACCTGATAAGAAATAATCTCTAAGCCCCTGCACTGCTTTGCTCCAAGTGCCACCAGCTCCCGTCCCTGCTGCATGAACCTGCAGGGAGGGATCCTGCGCCCCAGGCTTGTGCCAGCAGGCTCCCCACAGCCCAGGGAATTGCCACCTGCTCTCAGCTTGGGCACGTGCTGGCTTTTCCCCTTCCAGGACTTGTCAGCAGATTTGGTTAGTATTCCTAGAAAATCCTTCAGAATCAGTAGTGATTGATATTGGAGACTCTCGGTGCTTTCCCAAATAGGCTGTAAATCTTCTCAGCAGGTGAGGCCGACACAGAGCAGCAATCACAGCTGGCAGGTAACCACTGCAGCCATTCCCTGCTCCTGCAGCTCCAGCGGCAGGTCCTGTGCATGCCCTCAGCCAGGCCTAATGCCTTTGATCTTCCCCAGCCACACACAGCTGGAGAGTGGGGAGCTATTGCCTTAACTCAGCTGTGTGGTCCCAGTTAAAATAAACCCTGCTTTTTATTCGTGCTCTTTACTTTCAATTTCTACTTTCTGCCCTGTTAGACTGTCCCCTTGCTCTTCATTTGAGCTTTTTGCTGCTAGATGCTCTAACAAGGCCGGGAATTCCTTTTTCCAAGAAGAGAGACGGAGTTATTGCCATGGATATTTTTGTGTATCCGTGCTCCCACACGTGTGCGATGGGTCAAGGTGTTCTCACTGCCGGGCTATCTGTGTCACACTCAGCATCATCTCTCTTCTAACACTAAATGAAAAGCCACCTCCTGAGTTCTCAGGGATGTCACTCACCACTCAGTCATGAGTGTGGAGCAAATTCAGTGCAGTATCACCCCATTCATCTCCTTCAGCTGAAACTGGCTGGACCTTTAACTGGGACAGATGCACCTCCGTGGGTCAAATTAAACGCAAGTAGGCTCCTGAAAGTTTTCTGACTTTAGGACAGAGGTACAAAACAGAAAAGTAGATCTGATAGATTGGGTATTCCATTCAAGAAGGAAAAATAACTTTTTTTTTGTTTGCAATAAACACACTACACAAATATGAAAAGTGGATGAAAGTGTCTCTTGGTCTGTGAGGGTTGGTGGTTTCCCTCTGATCTAGGCCTCGCTATTCCAGGCAGGTTTGGCATAGGGTATAAGGCGAGTGATTGCAAAATCCTATTAAAGATTTGACTCACTCCAACCCCTAAACTGCTTTCAAACTCTAGCCAGTAAGGCAATAATGTGGATTCTTCCTAATTCCTACACTCTGGTATTATCTCCTATGAGCATGGGAAGTGGGCTGAAATCCTCACCGCACAGAAATCAGCGACTCGGCTTCGCTGGGTTTATAAATTCCTCACCAAGCTGAGTTTTAACAAGTGCAGATACAGTTGAGTTGATTGTCCCCCTTATGACAGAAATTTATGCTCCAATCTGAAAGCTGAAAATAAGCAACTTGGAATCCTGGTCTTGCAGTGACCCCATCAGTGATGTCAGGCTAGACATCACTTCTTTCCTGACAGCTTTCCTGCTGCACTGACTAGTTATTTCACACCTTCCTTACAGTCATTACTATGATTATAACTGCTTTGTGGTATTCCTATCAATTCCAATCCCACCGGCTTTGAAAATTGCCAAAACCACAGCAGGCTTAGTCAGATTTTTTTTATCCTAGCATAGATTTCAGGGAGGGAGCAAGAGCGGGAAGAGGCAATCAAAAAATCACATCCTGACAGTAGCTGCTCGCAGTGCAAAGAAACACTGTTGAAAGTACTCTTTGCTTTCTTTTTTTACCTTCCAAAAATTTCAGCTGGAAATTTAGAGCAAAACTATTACTTTGTAGTCCTCCAACTTTCCACAGACCACCAGCAAATTGCTGCACAGAACAGCTTGGGAATGAACCTCAGGGCTACGTAGCTGCACAAGCATTAAGGACAGATGTTAGGGACAAAAATGAAAAATGCAATAAAAGACTTCTTGGTACTGATAACAAGTATGTGCCACAGAAGCCTGAGAAAACTCTCAGGAAGTGAAAAACAATTTTGGTTGGAAGGGATTTCTGGAGGTGATCTAATCTAAGCCCCAGCTCAAAGGCAGCGGTAATGTCAAAGTTACATATGTGCAAATATTTGCACGTATTTTCTATCTACAGTATATATAAATAAATAGTATTGTGTATATAGTGAGCATATACATATTTTATACACACACACACAAAAGAGAAGAAACCTGCAGCAGTGGAATCACTATCCAGCACTAGGATCTGCTCCCAAATGAATAATGACTGTGAGTAATGGCAAGTGAGCCCATTTTTGACAAGATTCTCAGTCACATCTCTCAGAAGGTGATGGGACAGTGTAACCTTGGCCGTGTACCCCTGGGATGCCGGGCACTGGCACATCCTCCCATGCCAGAAGCACTTCCTCAAACGAGTCTGTGCAAGTAAAATAACTCAAGATGACAGCAAATTACAGATACACTACAAAGCAGGAATATCTAACTTCCCCTCCTTCCCTTGAGGAGTCCCAGACTGAGTGAAGAACTTTCTCACCTGCCCCCACATTGTGCATCCACACGGACAGGCTCTGCAGGAACTTGGGATGGTGTTTCCCTGGGCAGCTCTCCCTAGTGGAATGCCCCACAGCCTGGGCACCCTGAGCATCATGACCACACAGATCCTGCCATGGAGACAGGAACCTCCAAGACCTGGAGGTTTTGCTGCTTCGCAAAATTCACAATCACAGTATTGCCTCTGGAAAGTCATGTGTGTGAGCAGGAGCCCTAGTGAAATGCCAGGCTTTCTGCTCCACACTGGGGTAATGTTAAGTCCTGCAAATCTTGTGTCTCTCCTGTGCTTTTCCTGATGCTCTCAGTTTCTGGGAATGTCCCTGAGACACCTGCGAGTGTCAGGATTTAGTTCTGTTCTTTTTTGCAGAAATAATGTTTAGAGCTGTCATAAAGACATTTTGACAGCTGCAGTTTTCAAGCTAAACAATGTCTGTGTTTCAGAGACTGTCAGGATTTTCCTCCAAACCCAGATTTTAAGTTTTCACCAGCTGATCTCACAGACACTGGTCCTTTCTTTCCCAAGAACCCTTCCTGTCTCTAATGCTGTTACCTGCTGTGGGAACAGAATGACAGGCACCGAAACAATATTGGTTAATAGAATGCTAGAAAAGGGACAAGGATCTGCTTGCTAATTCCCATAATTAATCCTTTTTTGGTTTAACTGAAGTTTTGGGGATCACCAGTCCCTGTCTGTGTGCTTGCACACACACAAGCCCGCGGTGCCTGCACCATCTGTGTCCCTACAAACAGCCCCAGAACTGACCCCCAGTATTTGCCTCGCTTTTCTGGATAAGAAATACGAGATCCTGTTGTGTTGGCTCAATCCACCTGTCCTCCTCATCCCAAACACCATTGCACATGCAAGCAAGGGCTCATGCTTTAGCAGCTTTATTGATCCACACAGACCTTTGGGTGAGGAGGAAAGCCTCTTTAATTACTTTGGCTGACTTTCAAGTTCTGTTTTGCCTTAACAATGTCTTCAGAAATCCAGTACCGCATTTTAGCGTTGTTATCGCTTAACTTAGATTTGGAGTTTTGTTCCCCAGAGAGACACTTCCTACCTCAGCCTGGCCACCCCATGCTTGGCATCAAAATCAGGAAAAGTCATTCATTTGCCTTCACTAAGGATTTGATAACCTCCACACTTCCCTTAGCCAGAGGTGTTTTGACCTTTAATTAAAAGGAAAATTTGTTGTCTTCCACTCAGAAGGCAGCAAATAATGAACTCATTAAAATGAGGTTACTGTTCAGGCCTTAGAGCAGTAAGAGCCAAAGTCTCATTAGCAGCTAACAATCCAGAACACAGCACATAAATAAACCTAATATGGCAGAGCAAAATGCCTTGGTGCATTAAATTTGAGCAGAATCAAATGTTTACAGTCAATGATGTCTGGGGCATGAAGTTTTAATGTACTTAATGAAGGAAAGCAAATTGCTTCCTATTAGGCATGAAATGTTCCTGCAGAAATCACCCCAAAAAGTTTATTATGTAAATGAAGGATAGAGTTATAATTAACAAGGACATAGCAGGAAAATATCACTTCTTCCTAATAGATGCACCAATTATGAAGAATAAAGACACGGCAGCTTCAAATCTACAAAAGGTAATTATATGGATTAATGTAAAAGGCTGCTGAACGCAATATAATGAAGAAACTTTATCTGGTGGGTGTCAGAGAGAAGCCTCACTGACAAAGCAAAGAATCCATTAATAAAGTTAAATGCGTGAGTTTTGAGAGATTCCAGGCAATTAAGGGTTTGTACTTGAAAGAACAGCTTAGATTACCTGAAAAAAAGCCCAGTCTTTGCTTAGTCTGGCACGGAGACGTGCTTGTTTGTCCATGTGCAGCATGCTCCATGGTTCTTTCCTTGGTAAATGATAATTATTAAGCATGATCTATTTAACTGTCCAAAAATAAACGCCTGTGGGTTCTACAGGGAGTGCTGGTTGTATTTCCACAGGTGTGCAATGGGGACAGGGATGGGACAGGGACCATTGAGCCCTCAGGGAAGGGGGGACACCTGGGGAGCCAGGGACAGCAGGCAGAGTGGGAATAGCTGTGGGGCACCTGGCCTTGGAAAGGAACAGCCTTCCAGCTGTTAAAATTCTCCATCCTGCAGAACCTTCAGAATAAAATAAAATAAGTATCTTCTGCCTCACGTGGAGCCTGTGCAAATCCCAGGAAGGTTTCTGGCCCTGGGTGCCAGGGAGGTACAGCGTCTCCACCTTTTCATTACAGACAGGTTCTGCAGACCCTAATCACCCAATCACCCAAAGAGTTTTTTTGTATCAAGGATGTGGAAGTCATTACTGCCCTTCCCTCAAACTGACAAGCAGTGACAAAGCAAGTTGGGACTGGCTTAGCTGACAAGATCTACTCAGTGTTAAAAAGAGGGGAGGTCATGACAACAACATTTAGCTGCATATTATATAAATTAATATGCATATATGGAAATTGAAATGAAAAAAAAAGGTCTTTAGGACCAAGCCAAATCCAGTTTGAGTGACAGATTTGCCCTTTAGACAGAGGAAAATGCTTGACACACCGCAGGTTCCAGGATTTACATCTTAATCCTCGCTCTGTGTTTTTAATGAGACCTCGCTGGGCTGGAAGGCTCCTGCCTATTCCACAGCTCTGTCATCTCACTGAGATGTGAGGGGAGCGGGAGAGAGGAGCCAGGTGATGAAATGATGTTTGTTTCGTGCCCCTTCTTGTACTATATGTTAAACGATGATAATTTCTCAAGATGTTCTTCCCTCAAAGGAAAATTAAATTGATTTTGCTCAGCCCATCAGTCTTTCTCAACATATCTAAAATGCTCTAGATAGCTTGGAAAATTATGTTCTAAAATATAATGACTCAAATTCTATGCTTCTGACTTTAATGGTGTCAATTTAGTGCCAGTTTTTACCAGCTGGGGATTTTCCTCAATGTCTCAGCTAACAGTGGTGTTGATCTCTGAGGTTTTACATTTTAGTGAACATTTGCTTGTTATATATTATGTAAATATAGTCCCACGTGTGAAATTGTCACAGGATTGAAATAATCAACTTACTAAATGTCTGGCAAGATAGGCTGCAAACCATACAGCTACCTTAATACTTAATGCTGAAGCACAAGATTTACTGTCATACGATTACTTTATTTCCTTTAGCAAGGAGAGGAATTTGCTTGGTGACTGTTGTAGCTGATAAACGCTATCTCTGTTTTACATCTTCCTTGCCACCTAATGTATGTTTCTATTTAAAAAAAAACAAGGCAGATGCACACTGCCTGAAAATCTCTTGTATTACACTCACACGCCTCAGCTGCTTAAACCCCAGTTTCACCACTTACCCTGCACTGGAGACACTTTTGGTTTATGGTCCCAAGTAGGGGTGCTGGTTGTTGCTTAAGTTAGACCAAAAACCTATTTTCCTGCAACGTTAAGTGAAATTATGGCCATACAAAATGTAATTTTTTCAAGTGAAGGACAACATGAGCTGGGCTGGGGGTGTGTGTAAACCACTGCAATCATTTTATCTTTGAACTCTGCAAGAACATGAAGGTCCAATCAATAGAAATGTTATTAATAGATAATAGGAAAATTTCTCAAGAGCCACATAATGGAGCTGCAGAAAATTGATGAAAACAGAGTTTCTAACCCATTCAGCATTGGCAAGGCCAATAGGGAGATAAATGCACAGATCTGACATGCAGCTTACCCAGATTCCATGGGCTGGGATTCCAAAGCAGATCTGGGCACAAGGACCAGCTCCAGGAGCAGTGCAGAGCTAATAACCAACAGTAAATGTGGATAGCTCACACAGGCTGAACCATCTTCTCTCTTTCCCTGGTGGCTGGAAATATGCCCAAAACAATAACTGGACAAGTGGCCAAGACTACTTATAAGCAATACCCTTTCCTTCCATTTCATTTACAGCAGGCTTATCTTAGCTTGGAAGAGAGAATAAAAATAAACATGAAATTAATTAAATTAAAAATTAATTTATGACATGGATACTGCGTCTACCATAGGTCAAAACTGAAGCTTTGCTCATTCCCCCTTTAGCCTGAATTTGCTGTTCAGACACAGCGCAAAATGTTCCTGCAGGTAAGTAAATCCAAACACCTCCATGCCTGGATGGCAAGCAGTATTCCTAATTTTATTTTGGGTTTTAAGCACATGTTATCAAGCTTCACTAATAACCCAGAGCATGGGTGACTTACTAATCAGTATATTGCTGCCTCTGAGTGGCTGGATCCGAGTCCTGCCATAGATCACCGCCCCAGTGGATAATATCCTGGGCCAAGCCACGGAACCATCACCTCCTTGGGTACTTACACACCATCACTGCCTTTTCTAGTCCATCAAACTCTGATGGAACAAATTAAGCTCTCTCTAACAATCTTATAAAAAAGGATGAGCCCGAAATAATATTAACTTTTCTAAATGCATGTTAATTTCTTATTTATTTCAGGCTTTACTAGAGACTCAAAATTTACTGCGCACTCAGGTTGCAAATTTTACCTTCAACCTTGGATTTTCAGGAAAATTTTACCACACAGGTAAGAAGGAACTTCATGCTCTCAGGTAGCTGCAGTTAAATAGGTGACAGAATTTTAAACCTACCTTTACACATTCCCTTTCTAAATAACCCAGTGACTCAGTGGAGCAGTGGGAAATACATGTTCCACCATTTTAGTGTCTAATTCAGGATCCAGAGGGGTAAAGGCATTCTATGGATGAGCTGCTCAGGTACACGAGGATGCCCTTGGTGTTCTCCTGAAAGATGTGTGGTGGTAAATCTTAGCGTTATAAAGGAGGCAAAGTAGCTGCAGAGATCTCTCTAATTCCACAGAAGACAAAGTAAGGTTTTTCTGGTATGATAGGGTATGATGAAATATAAAAGATTGGGAAAACCATGTCTCACAACGTCTGAGGAGGCAGAAGCATTTCAGTGGGATGCACAAGATTTTGTTATGCCTGTGCAGCTCATCTGTCTCAGTGATCTGCAGATCAGGGGGATGATAAGAGTGAACATGATGAAAAGGAGTTTGTATTGAAACCCTGCCCTTTCCACACTTGGTGCAGTAACAAGCTGCACACTTGCACTGTGCTTCTGTGGAAGATGAGGCACTTCCACATCTGCTCCTCCTCTTCGTGACTCCTTTCTCATTTCTGCTCCATTTCTCCACAGTACAATACCCTCTTTTTAAAATTTTGGGGTTTTTTCCACCTCTGTTGCCTTCCCCTTTGCTGCACCCCTGGTGCCACTGCACTGTGCAGCTCCCTAGTACTGCTGAGGCAAGAAGAGACTCCCTGCAAGGGAGAACCTCCTTACCTTCTTTCCAAACCCTATACCCTTCCCACCTCTGGAGACCTGCTCCAAAACCCTCAGCTGGCAGCCCATTCAGCCACACTCACTGAGTGATGCCAGGGGAGCTTATGGAGCAGAGGAGGAGGCAGCAGGAGGATGGGAAGATGAGTTTAAATCCTAGGAATGATGCAGTCCCTGCTCTCCTGGACTGTGAGGTAGCTGTGCAGTAAGGCAGGTCACCCTGGGAGAAGGGAGATGAGGAAACCTCTGAGGGATGAGCAGAGAGAAGACAACCAAAATGATGTATTTGTGTCACTGTCACCAAGTCCAGGCAGCTTTCCCCTTGTGCAAGCACTTATGCTGAGCAACTGCTGCCCAGGAAACCTCACGGACTAAAGATAGAGGCTGGAGAGCCGGGGAAAAATGAGAGGCAGAGAGCAATGGAATTACTTGCCTGGAGTCATATAACAAAGCAGAGGCAGACCTGTGGTCAGAGAGCAACTCTGAAGAGAGAAGTACAGCATTCTCCTCACTTCATCCTGACCTGCCTGTGGAGTTATTCCTTCTGGAGATTAATTGGACACTCATGTAATACAGCCAAACAAAGAAAAACAGCCTGAGGCTCTGAGCTGCTCTAAAGCAGGAAGCTGCTCAGTTGTGGCCACCTCCAGAGCAGACCTGGTATCAATCTTTAGTGTCCACTGTGGACAAAGGTGATCCATGGAGGGGAGGAGATGGAGCAAGAGATGGTTTTATTATTAATATCATAACACGGTGGGCAGTGGCTGGGAGAAAACATGCAGCCTTTGTGAAAAACCTACTCCCTAACTCGCCGCTATTTTTCCTTCCTTCCTCCCTCCCAACACCCTCCAGGTTGTCACAGGTTTTCTGATACAATGCTGACCAATTTCAGAGCTGCTAGAGCTGCAGGGAGAGAAGTGGAGGATGTGCATGTGTGCCCATCCTCCTCAGGCTCTCAGAGCTCCCCAGAATGGCACAGAACTCCTTCCCGAGCTGAACCATGTCCTCAGCTCCATTCGGGGGCCTGCATGCAGCCGGGTTTTTAACGGAGCACTTCCTTGACAGGGTGGGGATGGCCCTTGGTCATCTCAGCCCAGAGGAAAGGTTTCAGCCTATTCTCCATGCAATATACACTTGATTGACTCATTATAAATAAAGCATGGGAAGGTGTTCTTTATTGTTAACATGGCTTGCTGACCCACAGAGGCTTTTACTGTCAGATATTCTATTAGTGCACCGCAGCCCCTGTGCCTCACTGCCTTCCTTCGAGTGGGATTGCGCTCTCCTTTCCAAAACTTGAATCATCTTGAAATTACAGGAGGGAGATGAGTGGGGGGATGTGTTGGCAGATTAAACAGTGGCACATTGTCATGGAAAGATGCTGCTGACACATCAGATACCGCAGTACATCGGGACACGGCAGCTGGTAAACTCTGCACTGTATTAGCACCATTAACAAAAAAATGAGCAGACCCTGTAAGTTCTACAGCTTTAACAAACGCTTCCCAATTGTTTCGCTGCAGCAATTGAAATTAAGACAGTTGCAGGATTTGCATTTAAGATTTACAAGATTATTGATAGCAGCTTCCAAATTAGCGTCAGTTTTGAACTCAAAAGAGACCTCTAGACTATGGTTATAGTTTTAAAATATGGGATTAATTACTGTTCACCAACAAACCTTGAATTATTTCCTGTGGAAAGTGCACTTTGCATCTCAAAGCAGATACATACTCACCTTGATGATAGATTTTCCACATTTTTCAGAAATAAAGAAATAAGTAAATAAAGTTAACAGAAAGAATGCTGATTGTACAAGAAACTAAAACCCCCAAATCTCTTGTTTAGCCTCCCACACTCTGAATAAGATGTTGGGCAAAAACATGTAAACAATATAAGCACTCACCAAATGTTGCATTAAAACTTTGCACGAGATTTTTTTGGAAATAACACTAATTCATAAAATGAAACAACATTCTTTACCAAGGCTTGCAAGAAAATTTAACCTCAAAAGTAATGCCACAACCTAAGGTTAAACTTCCAACCTTTCTGCCTCACCTCCGGCATTACAGGATGGGGTTATTCTTCTTTAAAAAGGAAAGCATTACGCTTCATCTTGTTTGATTTTTATTACAGTAAAAGAAGTACAAAGTTTGATTAGTTGTATATCTAAATTTACAAAGAAATTAATGGAAAAAGTAGGATTTATTTCAAGAACCACACTCTATTTCAAAAGTTAATAAGGCACTAACTTATACTTTGACCTAAATCTACCCTCATTGTAGTTCTTTATGTATTTCAAGAACCTACTTTTTTCCTCTTCATCCCTAACTTTGGCTTATTGAAGAGATCTTCAATTACCTCCCAAACTCCATTTTCTCCCTCCTCTGTCCTGTTTTGAAAGCCTGTGCTAAGTTTCTTCCCTTGCCTTGCTGGAGTGACTGCAGGTGAAACACATACCCTAAAACCAAGCCAGCAGTCATTCCAGAAAGGCAGGGCACAGAGGGAGCAGCTGTCAGACCTGTCTTTTCAGTATGGAATTCCCTAGTAAACAAAGTTGTTTTCTCTCTCCAGCAGCACTCCCATCATTGGGAGCAGCCTCCTTAGAACTCACAGAGTGCTGCAAAGAGGGGAGCAAAGGGACTCGGTGACTCTGGGGAAAGTTTCAAAGTGCTGCTCTCCTTGTGTAGTGGCATTCTTCAAAAACCGCTGCAGAAATGAAGAATAAAAGCCAAGAGCTGAAGTGCAGGCACTGAACAGGCATCTCTGGATGTTCCTGCCAAGTAAACAGTGACATCCGTGGAGCATTTGCTTCCAATGAGCTTTGCAAAACATTAAAAGGCCTGTAAGAAGACAGGATTTCTATGTTTGCGTCTCGAGACCGATTCTGGCAATTATTTCTCAGACTGAAGCAAAATAAAAGCATTCAAATGGCAAAGAACACAAAGGAAAGCGGCTAAAAACCAAATATTGTTGTGTAGTTTGAGGGTGAAGCTGGTGGAATGTCACATTGCCTTTCCAGGCTGGAAGAGCAGGGCAGGCGTGTCTGCAGATGGTGGGAGCAGCATTGTGTCCTTTCTCACGTGGCAGGGTTTCTTTGTCACAGCCACACACCCTCGCCTCTGCCTGGAGCAGATACCCTTCACTAACACAGGAGGCTTTATTGGGTTTACTTCAAGATGAAATCTGGCAAAAATTGAATACTGAACCCTAAGAAACATTTGGAAGCCTTTTGCCATTACAGCTTCATACTTTCCACCTAATTGTATTTTGAATCTTGTCTCACACTTTACCTGAAATTATCAGATTTCAATTAACCAAGGCTAATAAAGGGGTAGTTACAAGGAGGATGGAGGGGTAGTAGCATTGATAAGATTTAATTTTTATCCATATGTTTCCTTTATGGAGAGTATTTTGTATTTACCAGTGACATTATTATCAGGACAAAATGGAAAATAACTGGTATATACTGAACCCATTCTTCTTTAATACTCATTGAATGTCATCATTTGTCCAGCTTTCAAAAGACCTGGCGGCCAGCATTAATATTCCTGACACTGTTTTGTCACGTTAAATCCAAGCTGCCAGGTTATGGGAATGAAAAGATAGTGTGGCATTAAAGTAAAGCAAATAGAGAAAATGTGGGGGATTGGTTTTTAAGATCCCATATGTTAAAAAAAAAAAAAAAAGTCCTACAGTTTATATGTAATATAGCCATAGTTTATAAACATAAAAGTAACACAGTGAGACACCCCAGCCAAGGACACCAGGGTTCTTGGCAGCCTCTTCTGTGTTTAAAAAACAACTATGGGCCTTTTTTGCATTTCTAGTGTGTTTTTTCTGCCTTCTTCCCTCTGCAGGGACTGAGGAGGAGGATGAGGGCGATGACCTGCTGCTGAGATCCGTGGATGAGTTCTGGTGGTTTCCCCACATGTGGAGTCACATGCAGCCACACCTCTTCCACAATGAGTCGTCCCTGGTGGAGCAGATGATCCTCAACAAAGAGTTTGCAATGGTGAGTAGAAGTTCCCAAGAGATTTACAAGGTTGCCTTCACTACCACAGCCATGCTTTCCACGCTGGTTTTATGCTTGCTTACACAACACCTATACGTCTACTCAGGTATGCAAAGAGAGGCAGTCAGGTGAGAAACTCAACCCAAACCCAGCCTTTTTGTGACTCAGAAGGAATTTTGTCTTAGCCTTTCTCACCGACACAGACTTTCTGGAGAGGGAGCAGCCCTTCCCCAAGCATCCTGGCAGGACACAGGGATCAGAATCAGTGAAAACCCAGCAGATACCAGCTGGCCTTCTAAGCTTTAAGCAGCAGTTTGTACACAGGTTATCAGCTTCCTGAAGTCTGCAGCAACCATCCTCAGTAAGGCAGGGAGGAAGCTGCAGTGAACCCTAAACCTTGGGTATGGTTTGGGAGAAATCTTGATGCTGACAGAACCAACAACAGAATCCAGCCAACAGAAGCTGCTGGATTCCACTGTGCCTTTTTTAAATGGCCTGCTTAAAATATGCTCTTTGTATCGCTAACCTCTTACTAAGGTTGCTGGATAATGGTGCTTCCCTTTTCCTCACTGGTGCTCCGAACTTCCAAGAGCCATCCTCCCTGCCTTGCCTAGAGCTCACAGCACTTGTGCTATTTACAGCCCTTTCAGGATAATTCCGCTGGCTTATTGAGCACCACAAAGAGAACCTGAAACCTATAAACGCTGGCTTTGGAAAAGGCACTGTGTGGTCTTTGGCGAGGCACAGAAATGCCAAGCAACCAGAGCCACTCACAGGAGCAGAGTGACACAGTGGGGCTTTCTCAGCTACTCTGGGAACAGCGATCCCAGCCCTTCCAGAGACCAGGCCCCTTCCTCCCATCCCTCACACGAGCCAAGGCACATCAGGAAAAAGGCAGAGGCAGATGCCTGAACGAGCAGTTGGAAGCAATTTATTCCCTTGCTTATGAAAATATTTTCCTAACAACCTTTAAAGAAAATTAATTAAAAATGGCTTAACTGTTTACTTGTTATGCCAGACTTCCTCCCCTTCCCATCTCCTGCTTGGCAGGATGACTTTTTTTCCTTTCTACAGTTCTGCTTCCCTCATGTCAGCCTCATTCCTGGCACGGCCTGTTCATGCCTTTTGTGGAGCCTGGCCCAGAGACCCGTACAGAGCAGAGATTTTAAATGCAAGAGTAATTTTTTAAACAATCCATCTCTCAAAAATACACAGGCCCTTCATCTTTAAACCTATGGGGAAATTCTCCTAGTATTTTCAAGAAACATGAAGTTGTCCAGGTCAAGCCACCTTTGGGAGTAAAATCTATAGCACAGCCTGAAAACAGAGCTGGTAATGGAATCTGTTTGTAACTTCAACTGCGGAAAGATAAAGCCTGAGTCCTGAAGGGTAGAGCCTCCTTAGGGTGCCTATAAATAAGGAGTTGATGTCAGTGAAAAGCTGCTGTTATTACACTTTTATTTCCTGCTAACATTGAGACAGGGGTTGTATCAACCTCTTGACCTTGAATCTATATGAGCTGCACAATTTACTTATGAGAACATTTCTTTTCAAAAGGCTTCCTCTGAAATTCTCTCTTGTGGGAGAAATTCATCTTGCCGATATGACAGCCTTCCTGATAGCTATCAGAGAGGTCCCAGCCATGACTTCAGAGTGGGTTTGATTCCTCCCCGGCTTTCTCATCCTCAGCATCATGTCTTATTTGAGAAACAAACTCCCTGTTCTGCAGCTGCTCTTCTCCAAGCCCTCCAGGTTAAAGCAAACATCCTTCCATTATTCTTTTATTTCACAGTGTGGGTCCAAATTTAAATTGGAGATCTGGAGCAATACATAGGAAATTTGCTTGATGTTACACGTTTTGATTGTTGTCCACTATCTTTATTTAATATTATACTCAGGAGAACACAGCTGGATGCTCGGGCCATTTTCTCTTGCATTTCTCATTTATTGACCGTATCTGCCCACCTCCTGTTTTAGCTGCAGATAGAGGTGACACTTTGTATCAGCTTCTGCAAGGAAAGCTGCAGTAATTATTTGGAAGTGTGATCACATTAATTCTTCACCTAATGTGCTATTTCTTTGTTCATTTTTTTAAAACACGGCTAAGGAGCTAACAGGGTCTTCAGGAAGGGAGAGCACATCATTATGTCCAAGAACAATAGTCAAGGGTGCTTAAGATCCCAAATAACACACACAAGTTCTGTTTATTAAGACCTGTTGGCTCTTCTGGCAGGTAGATAAAAGCCTTGGCTCTGTTTCGCATGACTTTATCCACACCTCCTAACAATGCTGTGTAAAATGGGAGCTTACAATTGCAGCCTGCCTCAAACAGCTCTGTCACAACACAGATAGAAATCAGGTATCTGAACAGTTCTGTACACACAGAACTAATTGCTAATTAGGTGTCTAATTGCCTTGATTTCAGTGCAGATATGGACACCTCTGTGCTGCTGGGGCTTAGTAAAAATCAACAGCTTTCAAAGGATTCCCTTCCACATGCATTGCCTGTGAGCCAGGAGCCTGCCTTACCCAGAGCCCTCCAAATTGTTCTGTGTATCACTGAAATATTTATCATGTCCACATGGTGAGAGGAAGAAACTTCCTCCCATCTTGCAGAAATGTCATTGTCCCACCACGCTGGATGTGGCAGGCAGCAGGGGAAGTTTTGCCTGGCAAAATCCTTATCCATGTTTACCTGAGCGATGGGCCCCACTGTTCCCCCATCCATAGCCCCCTTCCCAAAGTCCTCACTGCCAAATCTCTCGTAAGCATTCAAGATCCTCAGCCTCAGAGGAACAAGGGACAGAGATTTTAACTGTGATAAAGTGAGGCACAGAGCTTGGCTATCCCAATGTCATCCTATCCACATTAATACGGATGGTGTACTCCAGAGCCTGCCTAAGGAAATGGGAAATTACAATTATTTTGATTAGCACTTGGGTTTCAGTTGATCATGTTTTGTGGTTAGGGGTTTTTTCTCCTATCAGAGGATCCCAAAACTCTTTAAAAACACTAACGAAGAAAACCTTGGATTAAATTTTACAAACAGATAGTTCATCAAGCATTTTTCTCCTTGTTTATAGGCAATGCAACAGGTACACAGAGAGGCAAAAAATTGCTCAGGCAGAAGTCTCTGATAGCATATATTCCAAAAATAAAGCAAACCAAATTTTCACCGCCATCAATAACGAGATATTCCTCCTCCCCCTTTTGTACATCCTTATCTGACAAAAACAAGTAGAATGTATCTAGTCCAAAGCCTGTAGCTCTTTATTCCATCCCTTGAGTTGCTTGCTCATTGATTATCTTCTGTGCTCATTGGTGAGTAGAGAGCCCAAAGCTCAGCAGAGACAGGGCAAAAGCTGTCACTGACTGTACAAGGCAGCTGTGAGCTGATAGGGAGAAGAAAGAGAGGTGTACAAACGAAACAAATCAATGGAGAACTTGTCTGGTAATACTCCTGGGCTCCCATCTCCTGCTTACAACCCCCTGCAGATGCACATTAGCGCTTCCTCTGCCTGCAGCTCCTGAGCTGCTCAAACCACAATACACCATGAGCTTTTAATACACCAATTAAATACCAGCAACGTGAGGCCCGGTGACTACACAGCCAAGGCAAAGTATCTACATTTGCTGAAAACAGTCTAATTTGTCCCCTTATTAATATCTGTACTTCGTGCTGGGAAGGAGAGATGCCCACTGGAGATTGCCTCCAAAAGTGGGCTGTAAACACAGGATCACATCATCCTGTGCAACCAGGATGAGATTTATTCTGCATCACCTTATTTTCTTCTGAAATAGTAGTTTGCTGCATCACCTCCTATCAGACAAAGGCAAAAGGTTTGGCAAGCTTAGCTGAGGTTGTATTTCGCTTTTTCATCTAATAAAAGCCTTCACACCTGCACTTTGACTGACTCTGTGAGAAGATCTACAGTAGACACAAAATCTATTAAATTAAAATAAAACTTTGCTTTTTTATTTTCTCTGACAGTGGTCAATGGTAGCTATTTTCCAAACTAAACAAACAAGCACAAGTTTTGAAATTAAAAAAAAAAAGTACCTTTTGAACATAAAAATCAGGAAATTGTTCCTTAGAATATGTAAGAAAATATGCTCAGTACAGGTATTTCTCACATGTTAGACACATACATACTCCTCCTTTAACACATTAGTTTTCACTCCCAAAGTAATAACGAAATGAGAGGAAAAGAAGAGCAACATGAAAGCACTAAAAGGGGACACACAAAATTTAATCTACCCAAATAAACTGCAAATAGAACTGCCCAAAGAAAATACAATTATTTGTTAGTTGTTTCTTCTTAAATCCATATCAGGTATCTGAGTGCCTGATGTATCTGTGTGATGAACTGTGTAGTGAGCAGGTTTTATTCGGAGGCTAATTTGCTTCTTCTGTTGAGAACTCCCGAAAAGCTGCCTTATTTTATTTGTGAATGGCAGATCACCATTTCAGCATTCTGTTGCTATGGCAATTCCAGCATCAACAGTAAGGGGATAAACAGGATCTTACGCATATTCACCCAGATCCCGACTCTGGGATCTGCCATCCAGAGCAGCGTTCATTACCAGCCTCAGGACATCCATGTTGCTGTGTACTCCCTACCCCAGCCTTGCTGAAGGTTTGGACACTCAAGCTGAGACAAGATACTCAAGAGTAGGACAGCCTGAGCATCACAGACCTCCCAGGCATGGCAATAAATGACCAGATTTCTTTAAATCTTTAGAGACAGCTTTTTCCTTTTTACATGTTCATGGCAAAAAAAAAAAAAAAAATAGAGGAACAGGGTGATTTACCATCTTTCATTATAGAGCTACCCCTCATTCCATCCTTAAACTGACTCATGCCTCTCAAGTAGCTAACAGCATTAATAAGCTGAAATTACATTGTGTTCTCAGTAAATTACAAAATAGAGAGTTTGGGTTTCTCTTTTACAAGATCAGTCAGTAACCCGAGATCTTTACTATGAGGAATGGATAATTTTAAGTGGTTGCATTATGTGATGTAGGAATGAGTGTTCCCTACAGATTTAACTTAATTCTTGCCAATGAATCAAGACCCTTTATTGTTAAGTACTTGAGGATGCCCAGCAGAACCTGCTGTTCCTGGAATTAAAGCAATCAATGGATAATGTGGGCAAGAGGAAGGACAAAAAGAACTATAAAATAATCATCTCATATTTTAGCTATTTCCTTCTGCACATCAGTTTTAAAGGAATGGAAAAGAGCTGATGTGTCCTGTAGTAGTGGGAGCAAGATGAATTTGTGCCTTTGGAAGAGATTGTCAAGATAACCTATAGATTATATTCATGAAGATGCACATATTTCCATATAGAAATGGAGCTAAATATAAATATTTATAAAACGAAAAAGTAGTCCAGGCTATTTTTTGCTACTACCTTAATACCATGGAAAAAAAAATAAGGAGGTTCAGAACATATAAGGAATACTTATTAAACCAGGAAGGAATCTTGCTCCTGTTCCAGAACTAGGAAACAAAATCCCATGTATGTCACCACAACATTTTTTTTCCATCTGTTTACTAGCTTAGAAAATTAAGCAGCATTGGTTCACGGGATTACCTGTGAAAGGAACCAGACAGGTAGGATGCACACTAAAATACATGCAATATGTAATGGAACAGGAGGCCAATCTATTCCCTGCAACAGAAATGTAACATAATCCAGGAGGATTATTTCTCACTGTAGTTACCAAACTGTAATTCCAGTTCCTTCCATCCCCCCATTTTCAGCTTGTGCTACAATAGGCACAAGTCTAAGGCCAGCAGCTTCTCCAGTGCCAGTGTCTGCAGGAATAAAGCTTTGAATAATTACACGGGGGGGTTTTGTGTGTTCCTAACTCTGTCCACCCCTCTGGTGCGCTGCAGGAGCACGGCATCCCGACGGGCATGGGCTACGCGGTGGCTCCGCACCACTCGGGGGTCTACCCGGTGCACGTGCAGCTCTACGAGGCCTGGAAGAAGGTGTGGCACATCCGGGTGACCAGCACGGAAGAGTACCCACACCTGAAGCCTGCACGGTACAGACGGGGCTTCATCCACAATGGCATCATGGTACACTGCATTTCCATGTTCATAGCAATAGCGCTGCCAGGGACCCCCAGGGGCTGTTTGTGCTCAGTGCCTCAACTTTCCCGGCACCATTAAAATTCCCTGGGATCCAGGAGTTGTAAGGACATTGCGAGAGTGCATTTGTGAGGCAGTGTAAAAGAGGGGGGAAACCAAGGCACTCAAACTCAGGCAACTGCAAAAGTATTCCTCAGAAACTAAAAGTGCTCGCAGTCCTGTCAACTGCCAACCCAGTCATGGCTGCACTCTGTGAAATCACTAAACTGCCTAAGAGCTGTGTTCCCAGCTCTGCTTCATCTTTATGCATGAAAGGATTAGAAATCCATCACCTGGGAAGGTGAACAGGTGTGAGTAATCTCCTCCAGCACTTCTCCGAGGCTGAAGCTTCAGCTCTGCTCCTGAAATTCCCAGAGCCAGGGTTGGGACACCTGCCTGACTCTTCCAGCCCAGTGCACGGGTGTGAGGGGAGAGAAGGCTCCTCCCGTGCACTTAAAAGTGCACAGAGGACAGGAAAAGTTAGCAAGTTCTTTGCCCTGTCCTGCCAGCCAGCTGCAACCCCCTGGAGAGGTGAGACACAAAGGCTGGGTGTGTTTAAGTGAAGTGACAGATACTCCAAGGGATGGTTTAAAGTCCAAAAGCTGAACTGAATATTGCCTGTGCTTCCAAGTCAAAATTGTGATCCCCTAAACAAGGCAGAGGGAATGTCTCAAAACCAAATTCCTGCACTGAGACCAATTACTGCTGGAACAGACTCAAAATCAGCAGTGTTTTTACATGTGTATCCAAGTGCTCTGCTAGATGTAGGTTTCGGTTGTTGTTTTAACAGAGTTAAAAGAAATAAATAAAATATTGAATTAAGGGAAACAAAAGTCCTTGCCCAGGTTGAGTGTGTGTCTGCACTACCTGTCAGCTGCTGTTCTTCTGTTGCCAGGTGCTCCCTCGACAGACCTGTGGCCTTTTCACTCACACTATTTTTTACAAGGAGTACCCTGGCGGTCCTCAGGAGCTGGACAAAAGCATCCGCGGAGGCGAACTCTTCCTCACCATTCTCCTGAATCCCGTAGGTACCTTCTTTTGCTATTCTTTGCACGTGATGACTAACAGGGAGGAGGGAGGCAGCAAGGGAAGGAGATCAGTTTGGAACATAAAAACCAGGACCACTTGCTCAGAGGTAACTAGCACTTTAAGAAGAAAGGAGAAAAATGCCTTCTGCCAATTTCCAACTACAACTGTACGTGCAGCCAACTCCTGGAAAATGCATTAACTCCAGCTCCTTAGTGTTTTCCAGCCTGAAGCTGCGTCCCCCTGAGAGACTTGTCTGAGGCTGAAACAAACCCATGAGGGTAGCAAAAACTGATCTTGTTCCTTTTTTCCCTTTATCCATGAGCTTGGATCCTCAGGCACTCCTGGTACAGCTCGATGGAAACCCCAGGGCTCAGGCCTGCTATTGTTGCTCCACCACTGGCTCCTAAAAATAGGTTTTGAGCTGCTGAAAACCTGGCATTTAAGACAGCAGCCTAGAAGTGCAAGGAGGAAGGAAAAGAGCCAAAAACCCCCATATATCAATTATTTTTTTTTCCCATTGTCCTCCCATCTTCCCATTCCACCCAAACAAGCTGCACTAGGCACAAGACAAATGTCTCTTGTCTTGCCAGGTGGCCTCATTTTCAGTGAGTTTAAATCACAGTACTCATTGACTCCTCTGCAGAGCTAAAGAAACTTCAGGTGGAGCTGACTCTCAAATCCAGGCCACTTTTATTTAGACACCTAAATATAGATTTTTTGGTATTATACAATTAGATGCTTGTGAGTGAAAATTTTGGCTGGGTAAGTAAGTTGGTGTCCGAGTCAAATTCAGTGGGCTTAAAGAAACGGGACATTTCTATCAGGAATTTTTCTATCCCATACACATGATACCTCATTTGAGACTAAAATATATCCCTCTTCTTTATCCTGTCTGCCCATTACTTGCAGTTCTCTCAGGCTGGCTTTGCTTCCCATAGTTTCCTTAAGTGTAACTTGGATTTACCCTGAGCTTTATCCTACTTTGATCAATGCCTGTGCATTTGTCACTAATGTGAAGATTTTCTCAGGCCAGGGCGGTGCAGCAGCCTGCAGCAGAGCATGTCCTCACTCCACGAGCGATGCTTAGAGCAGCCCATATTCCTCAGCCAATCTGTGTCCCAACAGCTTGAGAGTGCCGTAGATATTGGTGGCAGCATTTGAAAAA
Source organism: Pomatostomus ruficeps (assembly GCA_013400735.1). Taxonomy (NCBI): domain Eukaryota; kingdom Metazoa; phylum Chordata; class Aves; order Passeriformes; family Timaliidae; genus Pomatostomus; species Pomatostomus ruficeps. The sequence continues at coordinate 56,609 of VYZT01041621.1, read as the reverse complement.
ACCTCAATAATCAACTTTTGATTAAACAGTTCTTCAAGAGGTTTACAGCAACTCTGTCCCTTCCTCAGGCTGCGGTTGGCACTTTCAGCAAATGTATTACAAATAAGTATTAAGCTCAAACACCAAAAATGTTTGTGCTTCCATGAAGCAATCCCACACAGATGGCTACATTAGAAAGTGCCCAAGGGACATTGCATTGGAATAAAGTTTGCAGAGAGATTGTCAAGGGGATCTTCTGATGGAATTTGTTTTTAAATGGCTTCTACTGAATACTCCACGGCTCAGAGATATTTTCACTTTCTAATTTATGAATCCTAAAGATGAGTCATGTCTGGCAGAGATGATTTAGTAGCAGGCAGAGGAGGGATAAATTCCACCAAGACAGACAGAAATCAAACCAACTTCCTTTGAGTTTTAATGAGGGTTGCAAGAATCCCAGGCAGACCTTTCCAGAATCCAGCTAAGGCAGCAGGCTGCTTAAGTCTGCAGTTTGGGGTACTTACTTTTTGCATAAACACTTCAAAGCAAAGCTCATTAAAGTTAGTGGGAAAGGCTCAGCAAACAGCCTGGGCTTGAAATAAACCCAAATAGTGCAACTCTTTCAAAAGGCATCAATCCAGCTCCCCTCCTTCATTTGGAGGCTTAGAGCAATAGCAAGGAGCTTCAGATGATGTACAAATAAGAAATACAAACACAGTTTGGGCCAGAAAGTGGAATATTGTCTTCTCGGACTTTCGCTTTACTATTTGATACAAGGAAGAAAAAATGCAGTTTAAGGTTTCTTATCTCCCTTGCCACACCAAAGCTGGATGTTCAATCAAGGTTAAGTTATGATCATCTTTGATGTTATTTACTGTGAGGTTTGACAAACATCAAACCCCAGTTAGGCACTAAATCTTAATTAGGACAGACCTCCCAAAAGCTGTAGCATCAGCACTTACACAGCAGCAGTGAAAAGGGAACAGCAAAACCACCACAATCACTACAAAAAAGGGAAGAGGAAAAAATGACATCTAAAACTTCAACCAAAATGTAAAAGAGTCTTACAAAACTGGTTTTGTGCCCAATCTAATTTTGATAGCAAAATAAAACTTCTCCCAAGACTAAGATTCTAGTGACAGCATAAATGTCTCTATTAAGTGTAGTTAGATCTTAAGCCAAAAAAACACATTTTTACTCAAAAAAGTACATTGCTACTCATGACATATCTTCAAAGTCAGGAATTTAATACCAAGGAGCATCAGAGAAGAACACCATGTCCTTAATATGAATATAACACTACCCAGCTATGTAAATATATTATAAAATTCTCTGGTTCTGATCAGCATTGCGAGAAAATATTTAGGCTTTCTGCAGGTGTGCAGCATTCCACAGCTCCAGCAGCAGAAACAAAGTCAGTTTGAAACTCATAAAAATTTATTATCTGTTTAAAACCATTTTGAACAGCATCATGGCATTTTTTCTCTTCCTAAACCTTCCCAGTTCTTTACAACTTTTTGCAGTGCTTTGAGGTGCTTGCAAAGATTTTTTTTTTAACATTTGCTTCATTGGGTTATGTAAGTAGAAAAAAATTTATAGCATTTCAAATTCCAACATTTCAGCCATTTTCAGCCTTTTAAAAAATTCTAGCTCTCATTATTTGCTTAGCTTAATTGTGCTTTACAATAACATTTTCTTCTCACAGAATATGTTCTTAAAATCTCCCTTCCTCATTTACTTCAGCAGTGCTGTGCCACATTCCCTTCCTTTCAAACACCTTTCCATCAACTTTCCAGGCACTTCTGGTTTTGCCACACCCCATGGAGAAAGACAAGTTAACCAGCATTAAAACCAGCCTGCTTTAAGGTGCCTGCTTTTTTTGGAAAGGCAGTTTAGTGTGGAAGCTGTGGTGTGCCAAGGTATTTTCCGAGGCTCCCAGGATCTGCTATCATGACCAAACATGGAGCAGGAGGTGGAGCGAGCAAATGGGATGAACAGAGCAAATCCCTTGCCTTGCTTCCAAGTGTAAACTGTGAAAATTCAGAATTTAAAAAACCCCATTTGTAACGTACAGTCCCTAAAAGTGAAATGCTTTCAGGAAAAAAAAAACAACCAAAAAAACCAAACAAAACACATTTCTCATAGGAAAAGTTAGAGAGCTCCATTGGAGTTGAAGTTTTCAGGGGGATTTTCCACATCCAAATGCCAGGCTCCAAACAAAGCGGGTTCTCTGACCACTGCCCTTCGTTCAGTCTCCCGGGAAAAGCTGTGACATGTTTAATGCTTTTACAAACTGTTCCATTTATCACCCCTTCAGCATCCACAAGGTCTCCCACTCTCTGTTTGATAGCTCCTCTCCTTTCCTCCCCTGCTCCACAGGCCATAAACAAGAGCCATAAACGTTTTACAGCCAAGATAAGCTAATAAAAACAGCCCTAAATATTATTGCCTCTACAAACAACAGCAAGAGAGTAATTTCTCCTAAAAAACCCACCTCTTTAAACCGGAGAGCTTTTTATTAAGCCAGCAAGTGACAGCACAAAAGGCACCTCAGTGGAACGCTACAGCAAAAATCCGTGCATGGGGCTTTGAGGAGAACCAGCAATACCCACTGGCTCTGTTGAGCAGTCAGTGAATTGGATTTATTTGCCAATGTGGTGCATGTTTTCCCATTACCTGTTCACCTTGAAAAGCCTTTGGATAACCCAGAGTAACCCACCCCCTTCCCTGCAGCACCCTTCCTTTTCTTCCTTCCTTTCCCTCCCTGTTACACAGGAATTTGCCTGGGCTGACTCTTCCTTTCCCCTTCCTCTCACAGCGTGCTTTAATTCCGTCTCCCACTGTCTCCTTTCCTAGTTCCACCATAAACATGGGCACAAGCCTTTTTTCTCCATATTTTTATATATACAACCCTCCCTACTCTAGGTTTGCACCTGCCTCACCACACAGGATCCAGAGTCAGGCATGCCCCGCACAACCCTTGCCCACAAAACCAACAAAGTATCACGTATTTGCAGCTGCCAGAGCAGGTTAAAAATGGAAAAGCAGCAGAAAAAGGGAGAAGTTAAACACTTCTTCAGGCTTCTCTTCCCACTTCAATCAAACACCCCTAAGAAGCTTTAAGCAGAGGTGAAACGTGGCAGATGAATTTCAGGAAGATTAGCTTCTTTTGCGGGAATTTGGTTGTCGAGAGCGAAATCAGACCTGTGATTGAAAGGTAACTTTGAACTCCCCTCAGCAGAAGCTACAGGCAGCCCATAATAATGTACTTTATTATTCCAGCTCCCTCGGAAGTGGCATGGGACACTTTTAATTCTGAAGGCCACTTAAAGGCATTTCCATTTTTAAACTCTCACCGTGACTAAAGGGTTATTGCTCATTTGCAGCCTGTTAGATCCACATTCTCCACATCCCGCATGTGCCACACTTGCAAGATTCTGTTCTTGTTTCGTGCTCTCGCTCATCACAGAGACAGAGGAGAATCACACGTTATTGCTCTGGAATATTAAAAGTAAATGCAGAGAGGGGTTAATTTATACCTTCCACAAGAGATTTGGGGATGTTATTATGAAGCATCTTGAGCGTTGATAATATTTTTCTTTTTATTTGCTTTGTTTCTCTGAGCATAGCTGTAGAAAGAATAAAAAATAACCTTGGGCATTGTAGGAAATGTGCTGCAATCCAAAAGTAATTCACAACGCAGTTCTGCTGAGGGCCCTGTGAACTGAGCATCTCAGCACATTTCGGGGACAGGAAAAAGCAGGCAGGCAACCTCCCCACTAAGAAAAGTCAATATTTGTGGAGCTGCAATTATCAGGGTACAGCCCACAGGGACAGACGTGTCCCTCTCCAACCTGACACGAGGGAAAGGTTCATTCCACCAAATTAAAAGGGAGTTCTGTTAACAAGTTACATCACATCAGCATTTATCTTAATGGTCTTTGGTAATTACCAAATTACCAAATCAACCCCGACCTTCTTCAGGGTTTTGAATCTTTTTCCCCCTTGGTCAATCATGACTTTTCCCCCTCATCCCACGTGGCTACCCAGCTGCACAGAGCTACTACACGGAAATATTACCCCATGGAAACTCAAGCCTTCAGCAGCATATTTAGAAACTAATTAGCTTGAAACCCAGAGGATGAGGAAAACATTTCAGGAATAACACATCTCCTTTCCTTCTTTCATGACATTTTCCTGCTTTGTGAAAGCCGATGCTCCACTCCACACGTTTTCATATTTTATCAGAATTACTTCCCAGCAATTTGGGTGATGGCAGAAAAAGCAGTGAATGACCGTGTGTCAACAAGGGGGTTATTGGGGAAAGAGGGAGAGAATCTGTTACCTCCATGCACAACCCCTGCCATAATTTATTGAAGTGTCAGGAGCAAGCCTTCCAGGTGAAAACGAGCTGACTCAGCATTCTCTGATTATTGAAAATGAATCCTTAATAGAAGTAAATGGACAAGAACACAATTTCCTCACTCTGCTCGCCATACAAAATTAATTGGAAAGCGGCTGATTTGAGAATATTATACCCTCTAGTGAACTGAAAATGCTGCATTTTTTTTTCTCTGAAACCAAGAGTGAAGAATTAAATTAACTCTGAGGTTTGTTTGCTCAGAGTAGGCCACCAAACTGGATTAATTAATCATCATTTATGAACACTCTATAACCCAGAGCTGTCAGAAAACTGCTAAAAGAGCAACATGACAGTAGAACTGTTATAGAAACAAATGGCAAATTTCCTGCATCTCCAACCTGCATCAGCTTGCCAGGCATTTCTTTGCAGTTCAAAAGAAAACATCCTGGTGAAAACTCTTACTTAGTGTTCGTAGGAGTGCTCAGGAGGAACAGAATGATTTTCAGAATGATTTGTTCTGTAACTTCGTGTGCTGTGCAGGGTGCTGGGCGCTCCTTTCCATAGGAAATGCCGGGATTGCATTTCCTTCCTCTACCTGCACATTACGGAGTGTCATGTTCAGGGTAATACACGTAATTCATCCCATCATGCCAAGCCCACTTAGAAGCAGATCTTAATTTACCACATCTCTAAAGAGAAACGGCAGAGAAACTGTCATTTATTGGCACTTACCCAAACTAATCATTTGGCCTTCTTTTTGCCTGGATGTCCCTTGTCCTCCATAGCTCTGCTTATGCTGAGCTTGACCTAAGCAAGAGTACCCAAAACCATTTCAATCTGCTTCGTCTCCTTAATTTGAATTTGGGTTTATTCTTCAGTCTGAACTGGATAATTTTTTTTTTTTAGAGAGAGTTTATAGTCTAAGGAAGTCTTTTCAATGAGAAAACACAGATGGCAAGAAAACAAATTCCTATATCATGGATTTCACTAGAAAATGGAAATAACAAGAGGATTGAATTGCTGTAGACTTCTGCAAAGGCTTCCTGGGGCCCACAGATGTGAGTGGCAGCAGCGCATTTGGGCAGAATTCATTCAGCTTTGGCCACAATTAGCTGTGCTGCTGATCACTTACACAAGTGTGACAAATGAACAGCCATAAAAAATCCATTCAGATTTTCCACCCTCACGCAGCTACGCACCAATTGCACAAATTCATCAAAAGCAGCAGTTATTTTTGCACAGGCTCTGAACACATGTGCTAAGAGTTTAAAAAAAATAAATTAAAAATCAATTTTTTTCTCACTTGCAGGCTCTGAAAAAAAATAGATATATAACTAATGGATTAGAACTTCCCAATTAGGTTTTGTCATCTGGGACCCCACACATCTGTGGTGTCAAAAATGTGTGTGACCTGGGCAACAGTGGCTGTGCTGGAATCTGCTCATGATTTAGCCTTTATTTTAGAAGCAGAACTCGGAGAGATAATAGAAAAAAAAATAAAATATCAAACCTAGCAACTGTAGTCTCAGAAGGAAAAGGAACAAGGCACAGGATTGTTCTGTCAATACTAAGGAATTCATTTAATCGTGCCAACTAAACAATGGAAAAGTAGAAAGCGTTCCCGGGTAAATAAGAAACAATTTTGCTCTTCCAATAGGGAATTTTAAAACAACATAGAGGCTCTGCAGCATTCATAGAGCTGTCCCAAGGCCACTTCCCAGCACTGATGGACAGCAGCTCCGCTCCCACCCCGGGAGCACTCGGGGTGGAAAACAGACATGGTAATGAATATGGGCACAGGAAAGAAAATGCCATTCAGTGGTTTTGTTTCCCTTCAATCAAAGACAAAAAATTTTCTGTCCAAACACTGACTGTGTTGCTTTCTTTAGAGATATTATATTTGGAAAATATTTGATTATCCTGTCAAGAACGTTAAAGTATAAACAGATGTACAGAGCAGAAAGAGAGTAAAAGTAAAAAAAGAAAAGAAAAGAAAGCTATTTTCAGGCATATAAATGATTTTGCTTCAGCAGCAGAAGGGTCATGAATATGAATAGTACCGAATTCTAGAGAAACCATTTATCATTATTAAAATTAGTGCTTTGTCAACACAAAAATCTCCGTGCCAGCTTCCTCTCAGCTGCGTGCGGGGCCTCATTCCCGGGGATGGGCTCTGGCCCGGGGGAGGCGGCTGGATCCATCACGGGAGGCTGGGAGAGGGACGGCACAGCCCAGGGCTGATGCCAGCCTGGCACCGAGCTGCTCAGGGTGGCACACGGAGCCCTGGCATCCCAGCGCACATCCACACTCCCGAGGGGCTGCCGGGCACATCCCCGCACGGGCGTTTCCCAGCACAGTGCAAAGCCGCGGAGGAGCAAAATGCCTTTTTGTGGGAGACAGGCGTGCGGGAGGGGAGCCGAGCGGTAAATGCACTGCCCCGTTCCTGCGAGAGCACCACGGATCGCCCAACACCTCTCTGATATGCACAGGGCCGAGCTACACTCCTCGCACTGATATCCCCCTTCTCGCAAATCTGATTGAAGAGGTGTAAAGGCAAAGATAAAAAGCTGCTGAAGACAGGAAGCATCCATTTCCTCTCAGAAAAGCAGAATTCCCACATGAGACCCATCTCTGGCTCCTGGGCTTTCCAGCGATGGGCCAGGGCCAAACAACCAGCAGGAGGAAAGAACCTAAAGGGAACCATTGATCCTATTTAATTATGGAGTGGCTGAGAGGATGAGCTGGAACACATTTATACCGAAGTTTGGTAATGGATTTTTTCATTGCAAGTGCTTGATCGATGGATAGGGAGAGTTTCAGATATCAACAGAAAGGAATCGGCCAATATTTTATTCCCAACATGGGACTGCCATCCTTGAGATCGTGTTGCACTTCAGCTGCGCCCTCCAGAGGCAGGTGGCTGATCTTTGCCCAAAACCAAGTGCTTTTAGCTAAAGCTGTGCTAAGTTTGGCAATCACAGGCGGAAAAAAACCTCTTTATTCTGCATTAATAGGGCTGTGCATCCAGAGCAAGCCCACACACTCTGAGCACAGAATGCAGTTTCAAGGCACTGGGTTACATTCCACTAATTTTTTTTAAGAAGCCCTTTGTTTTCTCCACCAGCTACTGCAGGTTTCATTTTCTATATAACACAAGTGTGCATACACAAACATTACATATAGAGAAATACAGAGAAAATGATATATACTGGATATCTAAAGTCTGGTTGTAAATGATGTTAGATAGCCCTGGAAACAAGAACTAGACAGCGAAATGGTGTGATGGTCCTGCCGTTAGTTAACAAACAATCTGATATCATCCACACTCTAAGCATGAACAGTTAAAACCCATTGCCTTTTGTCTCAAGTGATTTGGAGGTAGATGGCAAAGAATGAAATACAATTTTATTCCATGAATAATGCATCATATCTGGGGGGTTTCCACTTCTAAAAAGACCAGCAGAGTAAAAGGAGTCAAGAGAGATGTCCAAGATCTTTTGACTCCATAAAGAGTGATTAATTGCATCTTTTCACTTGGTTTGCAGCCTAATGAAACTCCTAAAATGAGCTAATGCTCATCTCCTACAAGTACATTTTAACATTTAAAACAAACTCATCCATTTTCCAGTGTAAACAAAACACAAAGAGCACACAGGTTTACTCGCATACTTCATTTGCTGTAATCATACTAAATGTCATTGGCAGACCCTTTAGCACTTATCAAACGCTCCAGAGACGAGGTGATATTCTCCACCAGCATTTCCTACAGGTGTTTTCCTTTTCATCACTTGCAAACAGTTTGCAGGAAGAACTTTTCACATTTACAGGAGTTCAACTAGTTGAAACGAGGAGGGATCTGTTTGTGTTGGCTGGGTTTGGGGTTTTTTTTGTGAAGAGAGGATGACTTATTACCTTCCTTACAAGTTTCTGGGGTAGTACATAGAGACATGCACCAAGTTTAGGGGAATTTTAAGGTTCACTCTGTTCATGTCAAATACTTGGAATCATAAAATGCCCAGGCACTGGAATGCTCCAAATCAATCCACACAGAAACAGAACTTGTATGGTTTCCAATCTCTGCTCAGCAGCGGCCCAGAGCAGAATAAAAGTGAAGAACAAATTACCTTTTGTGGCATAAAGTGTGCACAGTACAAACCCACTGCAGAAGGGCCATGAGGGACACTTTCCTCTAAGCTCTGTCTCCCCTTAGAGAAGTACTAAAAGCCTTTTTAATAATTGAACAACCTAATGGACACGTTTGCAAACCTCAGGGGCCGATGTTTAAAGAAGCATCACCCTGGCACAGCAAGAGGGTGATGGTGGGAAGCTGGTGGCTTCTCACCCCATGCTGAGCTAGGGACAAGCTTGGGACAGCAGCGCAGGAACCTGGGGAGGGAAAGCTTCCTCTCCAGGTGGGTCAGTGCTCACAGCCTTGCTGAGACAGACACAGGCACTTCAGAGCTCGTCTCCAGCATATCTAACCCACACGCCAGGCTCCAAAGGCTGCCTAAACACTGTCCCCATGCCTGGGTTGGGCAAGGCACCACTCAAACCACATCCAGCTGCCCTCCAGACATATTAAATCAATTAATTTTGAATTAAAAAACTCAAAATTCCCTGACCTGAATGTGACTCCTGTAGCATCTTTCGAGGGAGGAAGGTGCACATGCTCTCCTGCAGCCTCTTCCCTATTACCTGCAGGTGACTTTATAACCTCCTTCCCATTCCTAATCATCCCAAATGGGGCTCACCCGGACACAGCCAGCTCTCTGCAAAGCAAACCAATTACCTGGCAATCAGGTGTCCTCACTGTTGCTAGCTAATTTCTTCAGAATGAGCAGCTTCAGTCCCCAAAATCTGCCTGGTTTACCCCTGCCTGCCGCTGTAATCAAATTCCACTGCCAGTTCCTCCTGTCCCAGGCCAATGCACTGACTAAAACAGCCAAGTGACAACGTTCAGCTTGATGGAAACTTCATAAAAGTAAATAATGACAATCTATGGGCAAACCAGCCACAACACTGAGTTTAATCACCTCGTGGAAAGAAAATGCAGGGAAATATATTTGTCACATTATTATTATAAACTCTCTTTATCCCTCTGAGATAAATAATGAGATCTACAAAGCAGCGGGCACGTAAAGGCTGATAAAAAGACAGAAGTTATATCAGCTTTAAGGAGAAAAAAAAGACAGAGATACTTAGCTGAGATACCATCCCTGACAAAGCCTGGGAGCTTTCCTGTGTCAGAACTTACTCCCTCACTTAGAGCCACGCCATTCTAAGCCATTCCTGCACTGGGGGGAGAGAGCATATTGCATTTTTGGTGTGCCATGCCTGACAGACTCCTCTTGCCCCCCAGATCAGCATCTTCATGACCCACCTGTCCAACTACGGGAACGACCGCCTGGGCCTGTACACCTTTGCCAACCTTGCCAGCTTCGTCAAGAGCTCCACAAACCTCCGGCTGCAGACGCTGCCCCCTGTGCAGCTGGCTCAGAAGTACTTCGAGCTCTTCCCCGAGCAGACAGACCCCCTCTGGCAGGTAAAGTCACATCCGCTTCCTCCTCCAGCTGCAGTCTGCTCGTTGGAACAAGCACCTTTTCCTCTAAAAAGCCTTTTTCAAGAACGGGAATGTGATCTCAACACTGTAATTTCCCAGCCGTGCTTCCTGGCTCTTCTCTCTTTCTACAATGAGCCACGCTGTGCTTTTGGCTACGCAGGCATAAATCCAGGGTGGCACCAAGGGAATCTGTGCAGTTATTTAGGGCTTACACTGGCAAAAAGGTGCAGAAAATTTCCCATTATTCTTGGCCCAGCTACAGAGGAAGTATAAATCTATAATATTTCCCCTGAGCTGCAGAAATTCCCATCAGTTAACGATTTTCTCCATCATATTTTTTAAATTTTATTCACCAGCGAAGTGTATCCTCTGCTACCAGTCAACACTGTGCAAAAGCAGCATCTGTATGATAACTGCTTTAAAGAGCAGCCAGTCCCAACCTCTTCTGCAGGGCCTTTTGTTCACAGGTTTTTATTTTGCATTCATAGGTAGTAGAAAGATAAGGAGATGAATAATATCCCACATTTCTATTTAGTCCTTCCCTTTTGCATCCTCACGTAAATTAAAATTGGCACTAAGCCCCATGCATCTGAAACCATTCCGACAGCTCCAAAAGTAATGCCTTGAAGCTATCCAGAGGTTTCCATTTGAACCTCAAATGAAAACGTGATTAAATCAATGTTTCAATCTTTTTTCCCCCTTCTTTTCCTTTTTTGCTAATGGCTGAACCTGCTCCTCAGTCATTCCAAACCATTATGCACACACTGTGGGATTTTGCCACTCAGTGTGAGGCTCTGGCATTAGTGCATAACATCGAGACCCTGCAAAGGTTTGGGATCCCCCAGTGTGACATCCACAACCTTTTCTCCTTCAGAACCCGTGTGACGATAAACGGCACAGGGATATTTGGTCCAGAGACAAAACCTGTGACCACCTACCCAAATTCCTGGTGATAGGACCCCAGAAAACAGGTAAGAAGCACAAGCAGAGCTTTTAAAAAGTTTCTACAAAGACAAAGGTGTGTTGTTTGGGGTTTTTTTATGATTTCCTAATGGCATCTCTTTTTGTTGTCATAGGAACAACAGCCCTTTATTTATTCCTTCTGATGCATCCTTCCATTATCAGCAATCTCCCCAGTCCAAAAACTTTTGAGGAAGTTCAATTCTTCAATGGCAACAACTACCACAAGGGAATTGACTGGTAAGAAGGATGACAAAAACAAGGTGTTCATTATTAATACACGGAAAATCACAGTGGAACGATTCCAGGAGCAGGTGTGACATCGCCGTAATTACTGGATGAATTCGTTATGCTTGGAATTATCAGACAGAAAGAGAATCTAATTGGTAGTGATGGGACATTTAATCAAACCCCTAATTTTGTTTAGATATTACGGTAAGAATTTTCTGAGTTTTCACACAAATGGATGCAAGAGGCAGCTCTGTCACTATTTCTGTCTTCATGCTGAATAACATCTCTGTCTTGTCGTTGCTGTATCTGCACTGACTTGCACTCTGTTCCTTCCAAAGTGGCTTTTCATGAAGTAAGGTTCCATTCATCTTTTCACGAGAACCCATCCAATCAATTTTAAATGGAAAAGACCATTCAAAGCCAAAATTCAAATCTCGCGTTCTGAAAGCATCCAAAAGCAAAGATTTGTCAGTTCCAAAATGAAGTACTTCAACAATGTTAAAACTAAACAGTTTGACATTTAAGTGTTGACATTAAATGTTGACATTTTGAAGCTTTCCCCATTTTTTTTCTGCAGCTAAAACTGAACTCACTCCAAACTGGTGAAAGATATCCCTTTGACACTGAAGTTATTAGCAAAAATCCCATCCATCACAGGAAAAACCTAATTACCAGACTTCATGAGGGCTTTAGCTATTACCAGCACCACCTAAGAGCCAAGATGCATTCCCATTATGCCAGTCTGGGCTGAGCTGAGAAATTCGATTTTGCTTCTTGAGAATTATGTCTGAAAATTCACCTTTTCACCCACTGTGAAATGGGAAGTGCGGGGACGTGACCCTTTTGTGCTGCTGCTAATTCTAACAAGTCTCTTCCCCTCCAAGGTACATGGATTTCTTCCCCACTCCTTCCAACATCACCACCGACCTCCTCTTCGAGAAAAGTGCCAACTATTTCCATTCTGAGGAAGCTCCCAAGAGAGCTGCTTCCCTCCTCCCCAAGGCCAAGATCATCACCATCCTCATCGACCCCTCCGACCGCGCCTATTCCTGGTACCAGGTACTGCCCTTGCCTCGAGGAATGAACGCTGGAACAGTTCATTCAGTGAACAGGGCATGTTGGCCAGCATCAGTGGGAATCTGTGTCCTTGAGCAAGAAATGGGAGTTACTGCCCAGCCTTGGCACCGTGTGGGAGCAGGAGGATGCTGGGTGCCAGCTTTCGCAGTTGGCACCTGTGCCACCGGTGTCAGAAATGATGGAACTTCCCAGCACAGAGCTGCCCCCAGCTGTAAACAAACAGTTTAATCTCAATTACAGCTGACAGGGCAGAGAGGGAGAGCAGTGCTCCTCGCCCTGGGAGACACACGGGGAGCAGGAGCGTGGCCCAGGCAGGGATCAGAGCTCTTGACGCTGAGGGTCTGGCACCACGTCCCTTCCTCCAGTGTGAGCTCAGCAATGTGCAGCGGTGCACAAATGGACCCCGCATCTCCTGAAGAGTCCAAGGAGTGAAAAAGAGCTGTGTCTGGACATGCTGGCTCTTTTCTCTCCTTAGGAACAAAAGTCAGCCTGTTGTTTTCCCCAGGAAACTCCAGGATGCTTTTCCTTACCTTTTACTGAGCCCACACCTTTCCCTAACAAAACCTGCACTATTTTAAAATACTATTTTTAGAGAAATGTACAAGCATGCTTGTGAAATATGGCATAGGCATACACACAAAGGAAACACTAAATGCAGTGTTAAAATAGACACAGATTAATAATGTTGGAACAAGCATGAGATACATCATTTCTGATACTGCCAGGAAGTTCTGCAAGGAATGAAACACGGCCAGGGGCTGCAGTTTGCACTCTTGTAATATCTCATTGGCACCTCAGCAGTAACACAGTGACTCCTCACCCTCCTGGGCAGCCCTGACTGAGTGGTGTCCCCACCTTGCTTCCGTGGCCCCCATCCCTCTCCTACCTGTGGGTACTGAGGGGGAGCCGAGGGCTGCCAGCACAGCCCTCCTGGCAGCTCCCGGAATATTTAAAGCCTGATCTCCGGCGTCCTTGTGAAATGTATTCAAATATCTCCCCCCAGCACCAGCGCTCCCACGAGGACCCCGCTGCCCTGAAGTTCAACTTTTATGAAGTCATCACTTCGAGCCCCTGGGCGCCCTCGGAGATCCGGGCGCTGCAGAGGCGCTGCCTGAGCCCCGGCTGGTACGCGCTGCACATCGAGAGGTGGCTCTCGCACTTCCCGGCCTCGCAGGTAAGCGCCAGCCGGGTCCAGCCGGGGCTTGGCATGTCCCAGAGGAGTCCCCAGGGCTCCTGCGGCCCCAGGACCCCGCAGCTGCAGCATGAGACACTGTGGGAAGGGCTGACAAATCCATTCAGAAAACGCCAGGGCTTTTTCTAAAAAGAAACTTCATCCTGCTTCCCACTCAGAAAGCTTCACATTTATTTGATCCTGATATGGAATTGGCCTTTCTCAGGGCTAGAGCATAGATTCCTTCTTTTGCCCCCTCTTCCTTCAGATATTTCATTGAATTGTCTTTTAGACCCTTTCCCATGAAAACACATAGACCTCAAGAATATTTCCATTGCTAAAATAATGATAATAAAAGAACATAAAGTAAACATTTTAGTACTACAAAATACATGCATGGGCACTCGTTATCCATGGACATGGTCATCTGTCAGTTCATATCGGTACCTACTGTAAGAAATAGTTGTAAAAGGCTGTTTAAAGAGTGAGCAAATGAGCAAGGATCCCCAGAGACTGCTCTGTGTGGGACAGAGTTTTGCTGCAAGGAGGCAGAGCTGAGTGTTACTTTGTCACAGACCAGGGGGGAAAAAAAAAGAACTAGAAACTCTGTCTTCTTGCAGTCCTCATTTTTGTTTTTATCCAGCCTCAGCTGTGCTACAGAGAGGAGAAGCAGGTCAGTCCCACTTCCAGCGGAAGGGAGAAAATCTCAGTCATTTACTGCCTTCTTTCATCTCTGGCCTTTCTACTCTTTCATGAAAGGGGAGGGAGCCCTGCCCAGAGCTGCTGAGCTTGCAANTGTCTTCTTGCAGTCCTCATTTTTCTGCTGCTGAGCTTGCAGCAGGGGCAGTATTGCCCTGGGAGCAAACAGGTCACGTCTCCTCATTGCCCACCTCAGGCCAACTCAGTCCTCCAAAGGAGACGGGGATGTCCTGGCAAATTCTGAGTGTGCAAAGGGTGCTGAGCATCCCCTGCCCTGTTCCCTGGGCTCCTCCTCTGCCCTCACCTGGGGCTGCTGCCCTCTCTCCTCGAGATTTCCTACAGACTCCTCATAAACCTCAACAATATTTTACATTCTTTCCTTCCATTCTTTTTCTCAGCATTCTCTGAGATTTGGGTTTGGCTTGGGAGGTTTAGCTCCTGCATTTGAACAAGGCGCACACACACAGTCACAAGGTGCCCACCTATGCAAATCCAAGTCAATAAAGTGAAAAGTAAACCTAAAAAGGAGTTCATCCATATGAATGTTCTTAGCACTATATAAAGTCACGTGTGAATTTAAATCCAGGTTGTCACAGAAGTGAAATAATGCCATTATTTTGTTAACCTTAGTCCTGTTTCCAACTAAGTGCCATATTTACCCTGCAGTTGCTCATTATTGATGGACAGCAGCTGAGAAGTGACCCTGCTACTGTGATGGATGAAGTCCAGAAGTTTCTGGGAGTCTCTCCTCATTACAATTACTCTGAAGCCCTAACGTGAGTCTATTCCTTTTCTGTCTGCCCTGTGGGATCCCGGGGTACATCCCCTCCCACCAGGATCCCTTGATTATTAATTGCAATCTGACAACATGTCAGGACAGTGCTAACTTTGAAAGCCTGGGGTTTTCTTCCGTCAGTCTCCAGGAGCTGAAGCCCACTGAGTGTCAGGTGTGCAAAGTTTGGCTTAAGTGTTTTCATCATTCCCACAGGAGCCTGATGGCAGAGCTTGGGTTAGAAGCACTCGTTCCCTAATCCCATTTTCCTGTCTGGATTTCCGTGCACGGCTGAGACTCCTGCAGGGGCGGGAGCAGGCTGAATTCCCCTCTCCCCTCTTAGTCCAGCAGAAAATTGTAAGGAGCTTTTGCACTGAGCCTCTCTGTGTGAGGAGCATCATCTCCTTACAGCCCCGGCCACGGGAGATCCGTGGGCTGGGAAGCCTGGCGCTGCAGTGGAGGCTTTTCCAAGTCCCTGTGCAAGCAGAGAGCACGGGCCAGCACACAGAGTGGGAATCAGAAAAGCCTCTGCTTCACCTTCCCTGCAGGCTGGTCCTGAGGGAAAACACAACCGTGGCCTTTGCAGCTGCCCCACACTGCTCCTCCCTGCCTACAATCACCATTTCATGTTTCCTCTCCTGGGAGGCTTCAGCTTATTTATATCTTAGGTTCAAAGTAAGACTTCAGTGCCTGAGAAGCTTGTTCTGCCAAAACCTTTTTCTAGAGGAAGAATTTTGGATTTCAGAATGCAATTTTTTAAGTCACTGGTTTCCAAAGGGGATGGAAGAGAGGAGGAGTCTGAGTACAGAGCTGAGCTACTGATGTTCGAACAATTCCCAACTGCACATCTGCAGTGCCTTCTGCTGGGTTTGTAACATACACACCCACAGACATACATCTTCCTTTCTGGAACTAAATTAAAGTCAGCGGAGTCGCGCAGCAGGAAGAAATTTGGCCTCTCAAACTGGTTTGGACAGGAAAACAGATTGTAAACAGATCCATAAAATTATGCACTCCCTGTTTGGAGGCATCAAGAATGCAAATGTGCCGTGGAAGCACACACTTCTGCACGGAGCTGGGATGGAAGGGGAAATGCATTAAAGTACATACCTGCTCTCTGGCAGGACCTGTCAAAGGGGAAGAGATCGCACAGGATTGTTCCCAGTCACTACTGCCTAACCAATGCACACCACACATTTTTAAAGGTGTCAGGAAGCAGCCTAAGGACCCAGCCCTGTGAACAGCACTGAGCAACAAGTCCATCACCCCGAGGAATTGTGTGAAAGTCTTACAGGAGAGCAAAATCAACCCAGGCAGAAGGGAGGCACTATCCGGAGCCATGGGAGCGGGGCAGAGGGGCACAGAGGCAGGGCTCAAGGAAAACACAAGATTACAGGTGTGCTTAGGAGAATGTTCTCCCTCGGAGGGCTGCTACATTTTGTCAGAGAATAAGAGAAAGATCCTTGTGGTGGCATTGCTTGGCTCTGCCCTCGCAGGCATTCCCTGCCTCTGGCATCAGGTACTGCCTTCCCAATCCCTGCCTCTCCCCCAGGCTTACTCTGCAGGGAAGGGAAGATAACCAGGCCTCGAAAGGTTTCTGCTGACAGCTCTAAAACCCTCCCCTGTAACTTTAGCCTTAGGGCTATCACTATTTTTAAATAAATACTTCCACTGTGCCAAATTACATTTACAGAAGCCCTGAGAGTTCCATGATTTCTGAACACAGAGCGTTGAATTCAGCCCAAGCTGTCTCACCCTCTTTTCCCCTTCCCAAATTTGCACATCCTTTTCATAATGTTCAATAAGCTCTTTCTGAGGCAGAAATATTATTTGGGGCATAGTTTTGCAGTTTCCCTTTTACCCAGCACACGATATTGCTGCTTCTCTTGGGAAATTAGTGCAAGGCAGCTAAAGCACTTCACCATGCAAGCAGCAGATGGGAAAGGCCAAAGCAGAAATGAATCTATCATCAATATACCCATTTAATCAATGATTTATTTGCTTTTAATTGATACAGCTACGGAGACAATTTAGGAAACAAAGGTCAGGCCTGCATTAATAGGGTGGGCAAGAAAAAGCCCATGAAGAAGGTTCACCCTTCTCCTGAACTCGGTTCACTTCTGTACAGCGGCAAATTGCAGGTGCATCCGTGTCGTACGGACAGAGCCGGGGCGGGAAGGTGGTGTGTAACTCATTATCTCCGTGTCCCAGCCAATTACCCTTCATCCTTTCCAAACATCTGCTGAGGAGCGGGAACGTGCAGCGTTTGGGTGTTTTATGCCCGCTGCAAGTCCCACAGCAATAAATTCCAAACTGAACACCACGTTGCTGTTCGTTCCTCAGTGAGCGTGTGTTTCCGAGCCTTAATCCAATCTTCCTCTATCTCTGCATTTCAGACGTCAAAATCAAATTGTGCATTTCAGATGAGGCTGCTAAGGCAGTGTTTATGCTGCGATGGCATCTTAGGAACAAAAATGGTGTTTAGATGCAGTGATAGGGAGCAGCCAGCTGCTCAGGAGGGTTAAATCATCAGCACCCAACCAGCACTTCGTTAGGACACCTACAGATCAACACTTCACCCTGTGTGCTGGCCAAGTAGAACGAAAATTAGCCAGTGCAGGTAGAGCACAGTGGGAAAAACTTCCTGCCTTGAGCCACTTCCAAGGCAGATATGAGGGGAAATGAATCCCCGGAGTTTTCACAGGAGAGGAAAGCTGCTTCCCACTCTGTCCTCAGCATTCCGGTCATCTTGAGAGATGTGTGCAGCAATAATTGTGGGCTAACACTGATGTCTCAGTAGCCAGGAGATGTTTCCATAGCGAGGTTTTTAAAAGATATGATCCTCTATAGGTTTGACCCTCAGAAAGGCTTCTGGTGCCAGTTACTGGAAGGAGGGAAAACAAAGTGCCTGGGGAAAAGCAAAGGTCGGAAATACCCACCAATGGACCAAGAGGTAAGGGCTTTTCAGAAATTCACGGGAGCACTTTTAATATTGACCCTAAACAAACACACTGATTTTTTGTTCTACGTGTTTTATTTTCACCGGGTTGCTATTTTTAAAAATCAGAAACTTGAGCTTTGAAAGAGAGGGGATGAAGCGCCCCCTGTGAGAGCCCTCTGTGGGAGCAGAGCACAGGAGCCTGTCGGGTGGGTTTCCTCTATCCCTGATCACGGTTTGCTTTTCCCCCTTCCCAGTCCCGAGCGTTTCTGTCGAGCTACTACAGAGACCACAACGTGGAGCTGTCCAAGCTGCTGCACAGGCTGGGGCAGCCGCTGCCCTCGTGGCTGAGGCAGGAGCTGCAGAAGGTCAGGTAGCACCGCGGGGACCCGGCCGGGCCCATTCCTGCCCCGCAGACCCCCCGCTCCTCCGGCGCACTCGGGATCAGGACAGGACCTCATGGACACCGCTCTTCCCAGCAAAAACAAACCGTGAAAGAATAAACGAAACCCCAAACCCAGACCCAACAACTGTTCGTACGCACGTGCTGGCGGTGGAGTAGCATCGAGCCCTTTTGTCAGCTCCCAGGAAAGCCCGCGGAGCTCCGTGGCATTCCCCTTTCTCCGGCCCGGGATCCGTGCATAGCCTCGTTCCTCCCTTCAGCAGGAAGCACCAGAAACTGTGTGCAGGACGGATTGACCTCGGATTGATGACAAATTGCAGTCTGACAGGACACGGGCAAAGGATGAGAACATCTCTTGCTGGACTGGGAGGTTGGTCATCTGCTGGGCTTTTCCCACTTTTGTTTTCACATCCTTTTAAATCCCATGCGAGCAGTGCACTGCCAGTAGCCTCATAGTGACAGTTTTGTTTCTATCTGCAAAGCAGCGCTGTTGCTCTGAAGCCCTCAGACACTGGGAGAGTCATGTAGGGTCTCACTCTGCAAGCTGTTGCAGAAAAATAACTTGAATGACCTTTTTTTAAGGGTTTGGACACAAACTACAGTCTGCTGAAGCATAAACGCTTTGTGTAGAGTTGAAAGGACAAACACAGCCCTTGTATGTCACATGTACATGTGTGACATATATATTTTCATTCCTGAATATCTACCTGGTGTATCTCTAGGTCAGGCACACACTTGGTTTGAACTACCTGCTTTGGAAATGAAAGGGTTGTTTACCAAAAATATTTCATGAACTGAGCTTGGTTCTCAGAGCTGTGGGGCCGAGGTCAGCAAGGCTGGGCAGGAACTCGTTATTTGTCCTGTATGGAGGTCACTCCTCAAAATCTGGAAGTGGCACATACATGTGTTTGTATCTGACACACAAGCTCACACTCCCTTATCTTACAGCACTGGTAACACCACGGGTGAGTGGGGAGAGCTTTGGATAAGTCAGAGAAGAATATCGAAATCGACCATTTGATAGAATTATAGCTGTTAAAATGCATTAGAATTGGCTCAGCTTTAATTAAAAGAGGACTGCCTAACTTCTTGATTAAAAGCTAAACAAACATGACATTGGTTCCAGGAGTTTTACAAGGAAATGAGACAAACACTATAAAATCCGGAAAATTATCTCTTGCTCTTAGCTTTTCATTTAGAAAGAAGTCTGTCTCTCCAGGTCTCAGCTCTGTAATGGCACCATGTCCTGAGAATACACCGGATATTTTTATACCTCACTGTTATTTTTTAAAGTTTGAATGGGCCTCACATTTCCGAGCGATCTCGTGTTCCATTGAAAGCTGACATTTGAATTGACTTCATTATGTGTCATAAAGATGCAATAACAGTATTTCCCAGTCTCCTTCCCGCCACTCGTAACAGGACCCAGCAGCACAGAATTTCTCTGGGCCACCATGTGACAGAGGAGCCTTTGTGAGCTCTCTGTAAATGATCTCCATCGCTTTTATGCCTTTTCATGTCACAGACCACATAATCGTTGGGATTCTTACAGACCAGCAAAACAAAGGCAGTAAAAATGAAACAATTGTGCATGGCAAGAGGGCCGTGGCTGGGAAAGATGGTGCTGGCCCTTCTTGCCTGGGTGTAAGCCACAGGATTCCCGTCCTTCACGTGCTGCGGGCTGGGAATCAGGAAGAGCTGCAGCTGCAGTTTGCTGCCATTCCCCTGGAAGTGCGGATTCCGGGAGCCTGGGCACAGCGAGGCTGTGACCCTGTGGGGCAGACATGGCAGCCAGGTCCGTGGCAGCAGATCTGATGATTAAAGCAGCGCTTTGGCCCTCGGAAAGCCGAGCTCGTATAATTGGGGTTGTCTTTGAGCGAGAAGCAATCAGAACGGAATCCAAAACCCTCTAAATTATGCATTGACCTCTCAAGGTCTAAAATAAAGTTGCAGGATTAACTGCTCCGAGATGTTTTCTAATAAACCAGATTTCCTCTCTGATAGGGGAGCGGGCTGCCGAGGATCCCCCAAACAAATTAAAATGGCAGAATTAGAAATTCTTGGGGGAGGAAATGGTTGCGTAATGAAAGCGCTGATGGGCCCAGACTCTCTGATGTGATAATAAGGCAGTGGGGATGTGCCCTGAATACAGAAGCAGGAGCTGAGTGTTTTCTCCTCCTCCTTTCCCTCCCCATGTTGAGCCAGGGAGATGGGGGATCTTTCATCTCCTGAATGATTGGGCCGACAATAACTGGGGTGTGGGGGTCCCCATTTCCCCTCTGCTGGGCCACCCGAAAGGCAAACAGCAACCAGTCATTTAGTTCCCATCAGCAGTGAATTATGTTTATAATGGGCTTCAAATTGATGTTTCTAACAGGAACACGAGTGAGGGACATCTGTGTCAAACAGGTACATAAATCAGCAGTGACCACGTGTCGAATTTTATTGTGCTTAAATAAGGCTAAGTTTGGGTTTTCTTGTGTTCGTGGGACAGGAATTGCCCTGTCAGACAACATTTCTTACTCTGTGTTTATTTCTCTTTTTTTGCTTCCAGTTCATCCTTTTAGTGTGACTGCAAAGGTGTGGACCTGCCCACGGACTCGATTCCTCCATCACTCTCCTATCTGGAAAAGCTGCCAAAAAGAAATAAGGATTTGCAAGCGACACAGATTCTGAAGTGTTCAGTGCTCCAGTGACTGGTTAACTTTTATAAGACTTATTATCATTTCTGTAGTATTTCAGAACAAAGGACATCCTCTTGATAGAGCTGAGGAAAAACTTCCCTGACTTGCCCAAGCTCTATTTATTTTTTAATTTTTCTTTCCCCTCCTATGTGACGAAAGCGAATTCAGTTGAACAAATACTTGGTGTCGAAGCAGAAGGAATCAAAATAAATTTTGATCACTCAAAGTATTTTTGTTGGGGGGGGTGGTGAGGGAGGTCAAGGGCTGTATTTGCTGGAATTGTTTTAAATAATTGATGTGCACACACCTGGTTATTGGTTCTTCTCACTGCCGCAGAATAAACACTTCTGATGGTGTATTACAGAGAGAGCTCTTCTTTCCTTAAATCTTCTGTCCATTTCCTGAGCCAACATCTGCTCTTCAGCAACCTCTGCCGTGTATTTCAAACCGTGCACCTTCCCAGCTTCTCCTGCCTCGGCAGCTCCCGCTGCTTCCTCGCGCCCTCGGCCTCAGCACAGCGCGACAGCGTGGGATTCCTGTGCCACTGACCTGCTGCTCCTCTTGCTGCCAGGCAGGGAACAGGGACGCAGGCAAGTCTGACCCTTCAGTGTTTGTTACACACATCTCTGGGCCTGCCCTCCCGGAGTTTTGCCTCCCTGCACCCAGCCGGAGTGCGACAGGTGGAAGCCCCAAACAAGCTCTTGCCGTAATTAAAAATAATTTCCCTCTGCTCCGTTTGAGGAATCTTAAAAGGCCCTGATTCCAGCTATTGCAAATTTCTCAAACGGTGCACTCAGATGCATGAGACAGATTTCCCCCCCCCACTAAAATCTCATAATGCTTCTACTTTTTATTATAAAATATTCATTTGTTTTACTGATCTGTGTCAGAATGAGGTTAAACCATATCAGAGTCAGGGATTCTTTCTACAAACCTTACAGAATAGCAAATTCCATCTCGCTAGAGCTTCTATCATTGAGCAAATTAAAAATGACATTACAGATATTTCAGTGCAAGCTTTGGCTTTTTCTTCCAGGTCTGGCAGGTGTTTGTAGACAAGGAAGACATGGTAGGTAAAATTTTGAAAGTATTTTAGGAGTTTAAGTCTATTTGTAAAAAAAAAAAACAAACCAAAACAAAACTTGTAGGCCCTTAGAAACTAAGTCAACTGGTTTTCCATCAGGCTTCCCAGGCCCAGGCAAGTTTCCTGCCTCAGTCTCATTTAGTAAAACAATAGCAGAGTTCTTCCAAAAATTTACTACTTGCACGAAATTCTTTAATCAGACTATTCCCTCCCAGAACCTGGAAACCTGGAGAAAAGGAGAGGAGAGGAGAGGAGAGGAGAGGAGAGGAGAGGGGAGAGGAGCTCTTTGGCAGGCCTGTAAACATCCACATCCCAGTCAGAAACTGATTTATAGAATGGCAAAAATGAATTCTGCATTTAATTTATGCTCCTACTTCCGCTCATGAGGAATTAAAGACTTCTCAGGAAACCAGACTGATATTTGCATTTCAGTCCGCTGCAGCTGCTGGGTGGGGACAAAACCATTTAAAACATCTCGATAAACCCGTATCTGCCACTTTGGGTTTGCAAAGCTGTTTGTCCTGCTGCAGCTCCCTCTAACCAAACACGGGCCAGCTTTATAGTGCTCCTGTTTCTTTGGGAATGGGAAGGTGACACGTTAATGCACAAATCCGTCTCCATCACGGAAGGTCAGCTAGGTTTATGGGCTGGTGGCTGGAGTCATCCTGGGGTATTTGCAGAGGTTATTTGCAGCCAGGGGAAGGTCAGCGGTGGGTGGAGTGGGATTTCTCAGTCTAAGCTGCAATTCCATGAGATGCTGTGGGGGTTGAAAAGTGTGGTTCATAATTTGGGAGATAATTGCATGCCATTCAGTTGACTTTGTGCCTGCTGCTTCTCGGAGCCTGGTGGATGCTCTGCTGTCTCGCAGAACTTATCTGTAACACACATCCCTTGTTGGGTAATTTAGCTTCCCTTCAGAGGGGGAGCTGAGCTACGAGGAACAGTTCGAGGGGATGAGTTTTTACAGAACTTGCTCTGAGGCAGAGAGTTATTTACAGGGTTAATCTGTAATTCTGTGTGTGTGTGTGTGTTTCACTGTGTCTGCCTTGGCCGGGGAATCATCTCCATATTAAATCTGCACGCTCTCCAAAGGCACACAATTCCCATCAGCATCGGTGACAATTAAATATTCCGGTGAAGGAGAGAATAGAGCCACCGACAGAAAACGTTATTTAATGACATTGTAGCTGCAGCACATCTTCCTGCAGAGCTTTGTGTAATCACGCCAAGTAAGCAAAGAGAAATTGTTCTGCAACGTGAAGCGTTTAAAATTTCATAAGCAATCTGATTTTAAAAAAAAGGGCATAAATTCACCTTTTGGGTACCTTTTTATGTCAGGAGAAAGTTTTCTGTCTTAGATTTTGGGTCTTCCCTCTCCCTACAAGGAAGTACTGTAGCCTGCTTCCCCTGCGTGCTTTCCCACTCACCCACACCCCCCGGGGCTACTTCTCATCATCGACATCTCTTAATTTACCTGCAGATTCCAATCCCAGGTGCATTTCCTCCTTGGCTAACTTCTGCTCCTTGCTTCCAGAGAGGAGAAACGCACATCTCCCAAGGAAGCATCACCTTTCCTTTCCTAGGTCCTACACGCTTCAATTACTTTTAAGTTCTCCCAGGTAATTAAGACGTGTTCTAGGAGCTGCTGCGGAGCTCTTTGCTCCCTCTAGCTTTCCTGCATGATTCCCCCAGTTTTCCCGCTGTTCCCAGGCCCAGAAGCCAGGCAGGGAAGCTCCCTGGTCATAAAGCACAGCAGAGCTGGATGGCACCGCGTGTAAATCTGCCGTCATTAGCCTGGGAGCTGCAGCTAAATTATAAATTGTCATCCTAAGTAGGAAGAACATTTTTATGGATCCTGGCTCACCCTCTGCAGACTTCAGCTATTTCCAGTAACTGCCACCCAGAACACACTAAAATTTGTCAGCTGCTTGGAAAAGGAGAGTTGAGCCTGGAGACTTAATTCCCTTCAATCTTCTTAAAAGATGCGATCCGATACCTCGGGATGAAAGCTTAGGAAGGCACAGGGAGGCGATCCAAAGCAGCCAGGACAATCAGAAGGGACAAGCACCTCGGCACAGCACAAAACTCATTTCTCCAAAGGTCAGGCGCACACCCAGGAAGCCACATCTTTTATTTCCCTGCCTGTTAGAAATGTGGCAGGAGAAGAAACATTTGGAGGCTTGCCTGGATGGCTGTGGGAAGGTGTCGTGTCAGGGCTTTAACACAGACCACGTTGTCACATTCCTTCTGAAGCCCATCTCATGACAAGCGATTTTCTTCCCCCTCCCACGCGGGACAAGCCGAGACACAAGATTTTGACAGACGTGTTTTAGATCGGTGACATCCTGCAACAGTGTTTTGTGCAAAACATCTGCAGAACAGAGGATTTTTACTACCACAGGAGCCTGCTCGGCAGCTGAAGGTTTTACTGCGGATCCTAAATCACCATTGCTGTAGTGCTGCAGATCCTTTTTTCCCAAATAGCTCCGTATTTTCATAAACCCCAAGTGCTTTTACTTAAGGCTTGGCACGCTCACAGAACGGAGCCAACCACTAATCGGGCAACGAGGTGAATTGTGCAGGGTAAGTCCAGGAGTGGGCTTAGGAGAGAGGCAGGAATCAGGAAAATACTGTAAATTAGAATTTTTGTTTGAAAGGAAATCCCTAAGGAACAGAATTGTGTGTCCTCTTGGAAATCTCAGCTGAGTTTAGAAAATTTGCACAAAGACTTCGCTGCTTGTGCAGCTCTGGCTGGTCTGAAAACTGCAGCTCTTAGAAATTGTCTGAAAAGCAGAGGCTGGGCAGTTCCTCCCCGTTCCCCCACAGCCAGGTGTGACACACCTGCCCGGGGACACGTCCAGGCTGTTTCCATCCGTGCCCCTTGTAAAGGAGAAACTCATTCTCGCCCCCCTTCACAAAGACCACCCCGGAGAATGGAGCTCTGAGGGAAGGGAAGCATTTACCAACAGCCCACTCTGTGTGGGTTTGTTCCATAAAACATTATTTGACAAAATATTGAGTGCTAAAGTAGAAATATCCTTCGCAGACTTGACTTTGCCAGGGACCTATTTAATACTGGCACATGAAACACATTTTTATTTTACACATTAAAGAATAATAATTCTGGACACTTAACAGTGACACAATGAAGACATTATAAAATTTGGTAATGTGCAATAAAACTACTTTCATAAGTGCCCAGCCTTAAGTACATCCATTTTCTGGTTTCCTTCCAGAGTTAAGTTTTGCACTCTTGCACCTTCAATTACAGCGCTTAGAGCCCATTTAAAATGGCTCTGTTTTGCCCACAGACAATTCCATTTCATTTTGGCTGCCTCTTCCATTTGCCACCTGTTGATTAATGGCCTTAATAATTTATTCCTTCGCAGCATTGTTGTTTTCCCAATGGAAGAGCTGGATTGAGGAGCAGACACCCATCCTTCTGTGCAATAAAGGGGCAGAGGAAAACTCTGCAGTTCCATGTGTCGGGATTGCAGAGGATTTTCCCATAAAGCAGGGGCTGAGCACTGCAGGAAAGCATCTTCTGAAACCTGAGGGGGAAAGCTTGGAGAGCCAGTTTGGCCCAGCCACTGCCTTTGCTGCACGGCTGAGAATCATCCCTGCACTCAGAGACGTGTGGATGGAGAGGAGACTCTGCAGCCAGGGAGAAATTATTGCAAACAGGGAATAGGAAATGAGTAACACATCCCCGAAGGAGAAAGCACTTCTTTGGAGACAGGATTCTGTCTATGGAAAAGAAAGTCTGGGTTCCTAGCAAACCACCTCAGGAAAACCAAGCCCACGAGATGCTCGTTAGGGTCCCTTCCAAGCCAAAGCAGTCCACGATCCCATGAATTGCCATATAAAATCCAGCTGACCGACCTGACACCCATGGCATTTCCCAAATTGAAAAGCATATTCCAATCTCTCCTCCCAGAGAACAGGTTCCATGAACTTTGTCAGAGGGTTAAGCTTGTGTCTAATTTAAGAGGCGACTGTGATGTATTATTTTAGCAAGTGCGAGTAGGAGAAAATTGGCAGCGGCGTGAAGAACGAGTCCTCATCCAAGGGAATGCAGTGGCACAGGGATTGGATATCCTGCCTCAAGAGCTACTTCTGCAGGGCCCGGAGCACAGGAGCAATTACCAGGTTTAAATACTCAGTGTTTTTAAATGTTGGAGCAGTGCTGGAGGTGCTTCCAGACACGAGCCAGCTGCTGGAAGCCAAACCTGCCTGCTGGAAGCCCAACTGGCCTGGCACGGCTTCACCGGGAATCCCCACTGCTGGGGGAGCTCCTGGGGCCCACCGCACCACCGCCCACGGACAGGGACAACCCTGGAGGTGCTGACCCACCTGACAGCTCACTGAGGGTTTATTTTGGCTGCAGACTCCCCGGGAAAGCCAAAGCTCCCTCCTTCCGGGCGCGGGGCCCACGCCGTGTGCGCCTCGCCACAATTAGCGCGATGAATCGCACCATGGCTCCCCGGCTTCCCAAAATAATCAAAAGCCATGGGAATCCAAATCTGATCGCAAAAATGCTGCTCTGAAGCTGGAATCGTTCAGGGTTTAAAAGCATAATCCTATTATGGTGACAGAGTTTAAACACTTTCCCTTATCCGCCAGAGCAAAGATGACAGCCGGCACAAGGACCGGATCCACAGCCCAGGCTGGGAACGCTCAGGGGGAGCCTCTGGAAAACCTGGGAGGAGCCTCTGGAAAATCCAGCCACGTGGCTCTGGGTACAGCCAGGGCAGAGGAGCTTCATGTCCAGATCTGCACTTCTGGCACCCCAGGAAGGAGAAAATAGGGATTGAAGGAGAAAATAGGGATCAAAGGAAAAAGCCGCGTTAATCTCAAAAATCCCAAATCGCCGCTTCAGGAGTAAGAAGCATAATGCCTTAAAATCCTTTGGCTGATCCCAAGAAGCCAGGATGACTCAAGGGTCTGGAGTCAAAGACCATGCAGGAAAAACCTGCCCTGCTGAACAGAGCTGAAGGGAGCAAAGCCGAAATAAGGCGATTAGGGCTGGAAATAAGAGCAGGTGCTCGGGAAATTCTAACAAATTTTCTCAACCACTGGAGCTGAAAGTTGCCAGAAAAGTTAGAGACGAACAACACAGACCTCGGAGTCAGGTATTGTGTCTCAAAGCAGCTGCCGAGCCCAAATTTAATTATACATACAATCATATATATGGTGCCAAAAGCATATTTGCTCGGCTTTGTCTCCTCGCAGCGTTTCTTGTCGGTGGGTAAAAACCCCAAATTCACCACGATAAAATCATGGAATCAGAGTCATTAATGTTGGAAGAGACTTTTAAGATCATCAAGTCCAAACACGACTATTAAAAGAAAAAGGGAGGGAGGTGGGGAAAGCTCTGCCAAGACATTAGCTAAGGTTTAGCCAAATTTAGCTAGAAATTAGCACAATATTCAACTTCTCCTTTCCTCGCACCTCTAAATATCTTGCAAATGTTGAACAGCGAATTCAGAAAGTAACCTTTCAGTTTTTTGGACTTGGGAGGAGTATTTCTTCAGGCAAGGGAAAAATGAAAAGTGGGATAAATATTTATCTATAGGTGCAGAGTATGAGAGGTTAAAAATAAGATCCCTCCGGTGCAAAGTTCCCCGTGTGCCAGCCTTCATTCCCCTGCCAGCCCTGCAAGGAAGGAGGCACTTTTAATTAAGTGCAAGACAAGGATGGAAAACGGAGCTGGAGAAACAAGGAGGAATAGGATTATTCTAATCCAACGTGACATAATTAAATGCAGGAATCAAAGGCTCTTAGTGGCACGGAACTTGTTATAGCCTTGAAGTGGGTATTTGCACTTCGCTCTGACACGCTGCAGCGTCTTCACAAAAACAGAGCTTTTCCGAAGGGATCAAACGGTGACAGAGACGTTCGTAAATCACTTGGAAAAAAGGCAAAATAAGCAAAAAACCCCATAAAACCACATTATGGCAAAAGGCTGTTCCTCAAAAACACCCAGCAAAACAAAAGCAAAAAAACCCTGGCAGCGCTGATGTTGACATGATTTTGAGATCTTTTTTCCCAGCTGTGTCTTAATAATCATAATCGTCCAAGCTACCAGTACCAGCTACCAGGAAACTTGCCCTCTGCAAAGATGATTTCAGGGAATGCCTGGGGAACGGAGAATTTAGGGCATAAATAGGAAATCCATAAACTCGCAGGTGCATTTTGTGTCTGAGCTCCAGTTTCGGGGGTTTTTGGTTCGTTTGGGTGAGTTTGGAGGGGGGTCAGAATGATTTTAAATCAGGGTTTTGGCTCCTTCATGCTGCTGCTCTCCCAAGATGGGGCTCTGGCTGAGCACTGGCGGCAGCACGAGCAGATGCACAGGGCCACAAAGTGACATTTGGGGACACACCCAGGACACCCTTTAGGGTACTGCACTTCCTGTGGGGATTGGTGTGGCTCGGGGATCTGCACTTCCCAGGGGATGGTGCCCTGGAGCGCACAAACTTCTCCCAGGCAGTTGTGTTTTCCAGCACCAACCCCTCCCCACGCGTTCCAAGATTAGCTACAATAACTACATTTGATTCCAGGTATCAAGCTGGAATATTCCCCTTATTTCTCTCACATCCTTCACTTCCCACGGAGCTTCCCTGACACACGAGAGGCGCCTGCTCATGGAGACAATTCCAGCCCCTGCAGCATAACTCCGGAGATAAACCAGACATGGGTGTCCTTGAGGGGCGGCCTTCCTCGCTGCCTAATTCCAAAATATGCTGAGCACACCCGGCATTCTGAGGGGGAAAAGTTGTGCCAGGGCAAGGTCTGGAGTGTCGGCAGGAATGAGGTTAAATCCCAGCACTACGGAGCCCGTGGAACACGGCTCCCACTTTCCATACCAATGAAAATAATCCAATTCATTGCTTCAATAATTCAATACTAAGCCAAATTCTGATTGGATTAATAAAAGGATGTCAGGAGAGACTTTTTCAGGGTTGGGGTTTGGGGTTTTTTCCTCTTTTGGCATTCTTTCCCTTTTAGCTGTCATCCTTGTTTTCTCTGCTCCCAAGACAGGACAAGAGGACAAAAGGTCAAAAAAGAAATACATTAGATTTTCCCACTCTCTAAAAAAAAACAAAAGAAGACCCAACATCCCCAAGCTGTTGCCGTGTTTGGGGTTTTTTTCAGCTTCTCAGAAGAGAGAAATAGAGAAGAGAACCAGGACATTTCTTTTCCTTTAACAGGCTCGGAGATGGAGTGGAAACACACAAAAAATTTATCATCATCCCTTTCTGGGTAATCAATACACCTGAAGAAGTGTTTCCTATCGATCCCCCAGCTCCTGTATCCTTGTGCTGGCGTCAACGCCACATGCTAGGATCCTGGGTGGTGTATAAACAGCAAATAAAAGGCAGTGTGTCTGTTGTGATATATTGATTACCTGGCTGTAAAACCATTGGGGAAGAGTTATCCGTGGGTGCCTGTCTTTTATTGCTGTCACAGGCACGGCACTTTGGCTGGAAGCGCCTTTGATACTCGCAGAGCCCCGATATTTAGGGAAGACAGAGCTCTGGGAATAAATACTATGGCTCATTTTAGCTGCCTGAGTCTCGAGCAGATTTTTCTCTGGCAGCCTTTGTTTGGAGCGTGAGGCATCGTCTGTCTCCCGTGGGGAAAATCTCCTCTCCCCACAAAGTAACAGTGACAGGATCGCCGAGGCACTCGGCTGAGCTGTGGCTGTGGATGGGGACAGAGTGACAATCCAGCCTGACAATCCCTGGGCCCTGGAGAGGCAGCTCCTCTCCCGCTGCATCCCCACCAACACAAACGTGGAGGTGACTCGGTGGCTGCCCGGGCACGTGGCTGTGGGCACAGGAAGGACCATGCCGGAATTCAGGGATTTGGAACTGCCCTCCCTGCTCTGGGCTGCCCAGAGCCCTGGCCCCAGGAGTGAGAAACCAGCAGCAAAGTACCCAGGACTAGCAGGAAAAAGGAGGGCAGAAACACCCTCAAAAGAGGACTTTTCCTCCACTCCCCTTTCCTGGGCTCCTCTCCTGGTAAAGCCAGCTCAGCTCCCCAGGAAGGCTGACGGAAAAGGGCCGTAACTCCGGTGTCCCACCTTTCAGAGCTTAAAGGCTCGCAGTAGCAAAAACTGTCTTCTCCCCTAGCTGAACCCATTCAGGTTCAAATGCATTTCCTCCCTCTTTTTTTGTTAATGAACCGGGTATTTTAACTCCGTCTCATGTAAGATGAGAGAGGCAGCAGAAAGCAAAGCAGGAAAGCAGAGCTGAAGAGCGCCGAGCACCTTGTCCCCTCCCCGCCGCGATCGGGCACCCGGGTGGGAAGCCCCACAGTGCCACCTTGCTCATTTATTCGGCAGCAGCTCCTGGCAGCGCAGCGCTGGATCATTTCCCTCTGGCCTCACACTCACACACAGCACTCCCCATAAAATGAAATTTAAACCCCCAAAACAAGAAAACAAACCTTACCCCGCTCCCCAAAAAAGGCACTTTCCCACCATCCAGCCCCGCTGCAGACAGTCAGCTTTCCCATCGCATTTAGGGAGCTGGCTCCCAGGGCAGTGTTCCCAGGAAAAGAAAAAGCTCTCGGGTGCTGCCATCCACCTGCAACATCACCCTGAAGGGCACAAAAAATGTGCCCAAATGTTTCCTGCTGAAAGATTGCTCCCACTGGGAAGGTCAGCTCTCCAGGGCTGTGCTAGAGAAGAGGCAGAACTTTTTAATGCCCTTTAAAAAAAATTCCAGGAGCAGCAAGGCCATAAAATCCTGAAACCTCCTCAACAAAAGGCTGTTCCCGGATGATACAGCATTAAATTGGTGAACTTTAAGATAGTTAAGGAATACTAATATACATCCTGAGGACTACAAATGTATCTGTGCACTCCTTACCTGCCCACAAATAAAGCAGCAAAGCTTGGGGGAAAAAAATCTGTAAGAAATCCAGAGAAATATTGTGGATACGAGCTGCAATCCAAAGAAGATCCTTGGATAATGAATTAACTAGAATTAAATTCTTGAATATCTGTTTTTAAATGATTTTTTAAAAAAATCCTTAAGCTCAAAGCTGTCATAAAGCCTATGGCACTGTAATTCCTGGAACACTTATAAGCTGCCAAGGAGAGAACCTGCCTTTATTTTTTACGGATTAATTGCGTGGTGCTGGGTAGGAGGCTTTGCTCTTGTAGGGCCACCCGCTAATCTCATTATAAAATGTCTCGTGCCGAGTCAGAAAGCGTGATAACCTACCCAGTGAAGCTGCACAGGTACGGGGGTGTTCCAGAGCTGGTGTCAGACGTGGTGAACCTCGTTCTGCTCTCTGTACTCACCTCCTGACGGACAGTGATGGGCTCTTTGTCAGTGTGAGGAAAACAGGACCCCCACACACCCCCGAAACCCTGTTCACACCCCAAAATATCCACAGAACTGCATTTTTTATTGGGACACTGCAGTGCCTTCTGACATCAGCACCAGGGTGAGACGGGGCGGTGCTGGGATCGCCTCTGCCCTGCCCTGGGGAGAGCTTTGCCCAAATCCTCATAAATCCCAGGGTTTGGAGCAGCACGGGTGGAACAGCCCGAGCCTCTGAGTTGCCCTCCCCACCTCAGCTCCTGCAGGCCGAGCAGACCCAGGATCTGCCATTAAATCTCCCCGTTTGTCCCGCAGCAGAGTTAGCAAAAACCAAACCCAGCATTTACCATGCTCTTCCTCTCCTTGCACTCGCCCAGCAAGATCTTCCTTGGGTTCGTTTGCTCTCTGATGCAGCAGAAATTGAAGAGGAACTCTGAAAACAAAGTCACCTTTGTGGCACCTGTCAGCAGAGTTTTATTATTGTTTCCATCCTGATGGCTGTCGAGATAAAAGGAGGAGTTCTTTCAAATGACACAATGGATGTAATTTAATAAGTGATCAACGCAGTGGTGGTGAGCAAAGAGCTCGCACTGTTCCTTCTCCTCCCTCTCCTCTGTGCTTAAATCATTTGTCTGTCATCCCTCCTAATTCCCAGTGTTAATTCCTGTCCGTGGCCAGGGAGCAAGCAGAGGTGCTGGGCAGAGCCATGGCTCCCTCCTCCCCCACTGCGACCACAGGGGATGCTTTAATGCCCACCTGAATCAGGAGCTCTTCTGGAAAACGAAGATGAGTTTCTTGAAAAAATAATCGAGGTTTGCACATTTCTTTTCCTTCTAATTAATTATCATGTCTCTCACTTCATATATCTCTGCAATAAAAAACTACAGGGTCTGGTGTCCTCCTGTGAGAAAGATGTCACGACCTGGTTTTTTAGCATCATCTGAGACCTTTCACCCCCAGAAACAAAACAATAAAACCCATTTTAGCCTCCTGACTGCGGGAAGCCGAGTGCTGACAGTTCAGCCGTGCGAGTGAGTTGTAAGAGCAGTCGGATGGAGACAAGCACCGGGAGATTTACAGCTGGAACAGCAGCATCCTGCAGCCCTGGGGCTCCCATTTCCCACCCCAATCCAAACAGCATCTGCCTTTGCCAGAGCCTGGGAGAGCAGGGTGTGTGATCAGATGTGCTCCTCTGGATCCTGCCACCTTGTAACACACTCCTGAGAAAGAACTCCCGGAGTTGCTCACCGAGCTTCCTCAGTTTGGGGGTCTCACAAGCCAGATTGACCTTATCCAAAGCTTCTCTTGTCCCCGAGGCCCCCATTGGCAGATCCGGCAGAGGAAAGCACTGCCTACATTCCATACAACACCGGAGCAGTGGGAAAGTTCCGAAGGTCCGAACATAACTGAGCTATTACCCAGCAAATCAGGGACTAAAGCAAAAAGCTGAACTCCTGAGGAGCTGCAAAGGTAACCTGTGTGTGACAGAGAGCAGCTGAGCACCACCATTCCAGTGAAGAGCCTCCCATCCCTGCAGGACAGCTGCTGGATGTGTCAATCTTGTGAGAGAGGGGTAAATTATTCCCTGAATAAAACCAGCTACCTTGGCTTCTGGTGAGCAGACCCTGGAGAGGTGCCCTCGCACCCCACAGCTGCTGGCTGAGCCCAGCTGGGCTTTCGGATGGAAGCTGGTGCCAAACCACAGAATCCTGGAATGGTTTGGGTTGGAAGGGACCTTAACCATCATCCAGTCCCAACACCCCACCATGGGCAGGGACACCTCCCACTGTCCCAGGCTGCTCCAAGCCCTGGCCAGCCTGGCCTTGGACACTGCCAGGGATCAAGAGGCAGCCACAGCTTCTCTGGGCACCTGTGCCAGGGCCTCCCAGCCCTCCCAGGGAGGAATGAAATGATGCAGCTCGGGATAGGGCTGGATCTCCGACTTTGCTTCTTTTCCCTCCTCCTCCTCAGATGCCGTCCCACAGCTCTGCCAGCTCCTAACTGATCTGCTCGGGCCGCAGATGATTCCCATTCACGGCACTTTGCGGCGGGGCCAATTTTGGAATCATTTTGGGCACTGTAATGCTTTGTTCTGGAAATGTTTACCCGGCACACACCAGCCCATTTGCTCCGGCACGC
Organism: Pomatostomus ruficeps; assembly: GCA_013400735.1. Taxonomy (NCBI): domain Eukaryota; kingdom Metazoa; phylum Chordata; class Aves; order Passeriformes; family Timaliidae; genus Pomatostomus; species Pomatostomus ruficeps. The sequence goes on along the minus strand of VYZT01041621.1, from coordinate 23,214 downwards.
CGGGAGAGCAATCTGCACGGGAATGAGAGGGAAATGGAGACAGGCTCTGCCCTACAGATGCACACAAAACTGCCACAGCTTTGGATCCAGACACTTGGAAGACATCGCGTCGTTCCCCTGATTTATCTTGTGTTGTTCTAGCCAGAGAAAATAAAACCCTAAATAATTCCATTTTTTTGATGTCCAGCCTTTTATGAATTCCAAGGGACATTTGTGGGAACGCTTCCCACTCAGCTTCTAATTTGATGGAGGTTATTTGAAACGTGTTGAATATTATTTTCTTCTCCCTTTACAGATAGAAGAGCCCCTCCAGGAGGACGTGGAAACAAATAGCAAGCGAGGGAGATGAACGGGAAACCTTCACTCACAAGGTAAAGATAGCAGTTTTACACGCTATTGGTTTTCTTCCCTATGGAATGACGAGTTCTGCAGCAGGTATAAGTGCATGAGGAATATTCCTTGTTGGAATCCCTCTGTTAATTTAAGTCTCAGAGTCATGGGCTGGCAAATTTAACTTGCTTTGCTCCCTCACTCCGACTGCAGAGACAATTCCTGCAGGGACATAACAGCCAGGTCTGGGCCATCCCGAGGATGGGATGAGCCAGAACAAAGCAGGAGAGTCCCCAGGGCAGACAAAGCACCGCTCTCAGATGTGAGCACAGAGGCAATTTCAATCCCGTTAGCGCCAGGAGACAGGGCTTCTCCCGAGGCCGTGGCAGGAGGTTCTGCTCTATGGGAGACAGACACGCTTGGGACCATGGGGAGTACAGGTCCAGGCTCCGGAGGGACACAGCTCCTCTGAAACGAGGGAAACGAGGCACAGGCACCTTCCACCAGACCAGGTTGCTCCTGTCCCACCCGGCCTTGGACACCTCCAGGGATGCTGCAGGAAGAGCCCTGCCTGTAAGGGACCGAGCTTTAGGCAATGCCTGTGCCTCCTTTCTTTTCACTTCTCACTGTCAGGGCACCTCATCTGTGCAGAGGATCATTCCCCAGACACCTGGAGAAAGCACATCCAAGCATTTTTCACGGACCAATAAAATGAACCAGTTGGTGAAAGCGTTTCAATCCCTAATTCCCCAAAATCTCCCGATGACAAGGGATTTTGTTTCCCTAAGCAGCTCCATTGTCTATTGATGGTGAGGGCTTTGCAGCCACCCAGGAGGGTGCTGGCCTGGCCACCAGCCCTGCTCCCATGGCTCCTGCCTGGCTCCGTCATCTTCCACACAGTGCTCCGAAGGTGGGCAAAGCACATGCCTGGCACCTCACAGGGAGAATTGCAATACTGCATTTATCCATGGGATTGATAATTAAGGTGCTTCAGACAGTTCATAAACATGGTTATTCATTCTTTCCACCAAAGTTCAACAATTTGGTCAAAACACGTGGTTTCAGGCACATTTTCTGCAGCACAACCCTCAGCTTACTCAGTATGACACCTTCTTGGGATTGAATTCAAATGTAAAGATTGATTCTGATTTCATCTTCAGGGCACGCAGGAAAAAGGAAAAACCAGTAACCGATGTTAAGCCCTCATTATCCCTAGATTTGAGTAAGTTCTTAATATATTTAGAGAGCAGTGGAGGAACATTTTAACAGAAATTTTTCCATCTGCTCTGCTGGGAAGCAAGAGCAATTAATTTTGAAAATATTTATAAATTTTATTTTGCAATTACTCTGTGTTTTGGAACTATTTGTAAGCTGTAAATTTCTGTAAATATTTATCCTTGGAGATAGTGATTTGGCTGGCTATCCATTAGGGGAAAAAAAATTAGTTTTCCTCATTTGTGCAGCCACTCTTAGAAAGATAATCTCTTCAGAGAGGGAATCCCAGGATGGTTTGGGTTGGAAGGGACCTTCAAGGCCACTCAGTTCCACTCCCTGTCACAGGCAGGGATAACCTTCCACTATCCCAGGCTGCTCCAAGCTCCATCCAACCCGGCCTTGGACACTTCCGGGGATGGAGCTTAGAGGGAATAACAGAGGCAGCTGCTTCCCTGGTTTTGCCCCGGGTCTCATCCCTGGGGCTGTCAGGCCCTGTCCCATCTGCTCAGTTCAGCTGCTTCAGTTCACAGCTTCACCACACTGTTCCCAATTCCCTCAGACAGGGAAGAAGGGAAAAGCCTAACTCAGAACCATTTGTCCGGTATCTCCAGTAAAAGATCCAGAATTTCGACAGGGATCTGCTGGCGAGTATCCTTGTCGAGTTCAGATGGAAGACCCCTGATTAACAAGGATAACACACTGGGAAGTAGAGGAATTGCAGTTAACCCTAAGCCAACACCAAGGCTTCACCCCCGGATACAGCGCCCTGGGGGTGCTGAGTGTTCCCTAAGCCCCTCTGGGCATTGCTGGAAGTATCCAGCAGGGTTTTGCCGTGGGCAGTGACCTTTGCCAGCAGGGCAGTCCCGCTCCCATCCAGTTCATTCCGGAGGGATGCTCTGACAGGGTTTCCTTACCCCCTGTGAGGCCCTGACAAGTAACCAGGCCTTGAGCGAGAGCAGCGGGAGGCACCCCGCAGCCCGGCTCTCTCTGCATTCCCACTTCCAGGCCCGCTGAGCCCTTTGCAATGAGGCAGACTGTCATCTCTGTCACTGCTCTGCCAGCTGCCCCCAGGGAGCCGGCAATCAGACGGAAAGCGCAGCTCTCACCAGCCAGTGTCGGCATCGCCCTCCTCCTGCCTGACAGCAAATCCCCAGATCTTCCACGCAGCTTTATTATCCCTATCAGAGGTGTCTCTGTCATGCAGGCAGCGATCCAGGGAGCAGGAGGGATGCAGTGACACGCCAGAGGATGGCGGCAGGTGGGGGAATGAGCCCTGGGTCAGTGCATAGGGCATGTTTGTCCACAAGCTTTGAGTTTGGGTTTTGGCCACTTAATTTCTCTGCAAATAAAGCCACTGACTGAAGGCACTCTCAGGTGCCAATCCCGACTGTCAAAAGCTACTCCACAATCAAAATCCCAGCACTGACCAGTGCTGTGGGCTTCAAGGCCAGGTTGGATGGGGCTTGGAGCAACCTGGGATAGCGGAAGGTGTCCCTGACGATGGCAGGGGTTGAACAAGATGAACTTTAAAATCCCTTCCAACCCAGACCATTCCAGGATTTTACAATTTTACGAGAACAAGCTTTTAGACCCTGTTCCAGGAAGAACTGCAAATATGAGCTCAGGCATGTAAATATTCCCCACAAAGCACCTCCTGATGTTTTTAACCATTCCTTCCCAAAACCATCATCAGGTACTCTGCCCCAAACAGACTGTGAGGCCACCAGACCCCCCTGGAGCACAGGTACTCATGGAGTGGCTGTGGGATGTGCTAAAGCAACAGGAAAGCAGCTGCAATGTCTGAAATTCCGGTCATCTTGGGAGACCTGCCAGAGCGCTCCAGCTCGGAGCTCCCGCCTCATCCATCGCGAGGGCCTTGTCTGCACGGCAGCACCTGTGGCAGATAAAAATCTCCGACGGCGTTTTGCTTTCGAGAGCACCATCCATCCTGAGCAAATGAACCTTTTCCTTACAATCCATCTGGCTCCCGCTCCAGGATGTGGCAGAACGCTTTGTAAACGGGGACGTGACCAAAACCATCTCCCACGGCGGAACTCCCCCCTCCCCTCAGCCACCAACGCCCCCAGGCTCCCCTCCCTCGAGCAGCACGGAATCTGCAGCCTGTGTTTGGATTTATTTGTGTGCCAACTGCCCTCCTCAGCACACCTTGTGTGGGAGGAAGAGCGATTGGAATGACTGCTGTAATTGAGGAGCACAGTCCATTCTACTTCTCTGTTATAATCGGGAATTCTGACAAATCATTTTTCCCCAAGCCTCTGGCCGGTGAAATGATTTAAGACGTCAGGATTTCAGTCAAGCAGGGTAGGAAAGGCATTTTCCCAGCTTGGGGCAATGGCCAGCACAGCCCCTCTGCATCACTGTTCATTACACACCTCATTTACTCTGATATACACCTAACACTGAACCCAAGTTCACAGCCTGTGAAAGTCACAGGTCCCTGCATGGGGAAGGCAAATTTGGCTCATCTGAAGCACGTCCTTCATCCCTATCCAGCATAATTCCACCCAGGCTATCCCCTCGCCTCCCTTCACTTAGAACTTTGGGTCTTGTACTATCTCTTCTCCAACCTACAGATCAAAAGACTCGGAGCAGGATATCTCATATACTTATCCTTCCTAAAGATGAAAAAGTGGCACTATTCTCTGTGCAATTTGGGTAACACCTGGATTTCTCCAAGGCTTTTCTCCAGCCACATCGGCTCCCACACTCTTTAACCTCCTCCCTGTAACTTTTCCATGCTTTTTGTCTGTGCCACAGGGGGTTTCTTACCTCTCTGTGCATCTTCATGAACCAGACGTGTCCGCAGCAGTGGAACTCCAGGAAACACGAGGCAGAATGACAAGGCTGCAAACCCAAGTGCTTAATTTCACAGTCCAGCTCCTCGACACGGAAGACAGCCCTGCCTCCCTCGTGCATCCTCCAGCCTTGCAGGCCTACGCTGTTCAGCAATTTATATTCATCAACCACCTGACACACATTTTTTGGATTAAACTTCCAGCCTGGAGCCTATTAAAACATCAACAGACAATGCAAGAGTTATTAAAAACTCTAAAACCCCACTCTGTCACTGCAGGTAACCAACATCCTGTACCAGGGGTTTAATACACACGGAGAGCACCTGCACCTGAAGCATTTGGATTCGCTTTGGAAGGGTGAGGATTTGGGGAATACCTCCCCGGGAAGCAGCTGCAGCAGGAGAATTTGGTCCCCTGTGTTTCCTCTACCTTTTCCATCCTCTCCCAGCTGTCACCATGGAGCTGCAGCTTTTCCAACAAGCTAAATGCTGCCAGGAGGGGAAGCCAGCCCCTGGAGCTCCAGGCTATCCCCAGGATATGTTTTCATCTCCTTGGCAATTATTTTTCCTGCACATAAGCAGTGTCTGGTACAGGTGAATACCCCACTGTATTAATGAGGCCTGCAGCAAAAAGCATTGCTGGAACAAAACCACGCATTTTCAAACAAAATCAGCAGGAAGCGGGTCCCGGGGGGAATCACAGCAATCATCCCACAACATGCTGCACTATTATGGCACTGTGGATTGTATAGGGGTTACATGGAAATAGGAAGTTGGAATTCACCTCCTTCACTTCTCTGAGGGGCTGATTCATCTCTACTGATGAAAAAAGACCTGAGGTGCTCAAGCTGCAAAACCTGGAGTCCCGTTCCCCTGATGTGTGGATTGAAATGCATCTGAAATCTCAGAAGAATCATTCCCATGAGGAGCAAGGTCAAGCCAAGCAGAATTCCTTTTCAACCTTTCAAGCACTAACTTGCTTTTTAATTTCTTTTTTAAGCTACTGAAGAATTCATTTGGGTTGAAGATGGATGCCACAGCAAAGCCATTAAACAACACTGAGGATGCTCTGAACAGCCTCCAAAGTCGCCTTGAGGAGGTCAGGGTGTTAATTCATCAGGAATAACATTTTTTGTGATATCTGCTGATTTCTACTCCGTGATTCATTTGCACCTTTCCTGAGTTAGGGATACACTGAGGAAAGGAATACACTGAACTCTTGAACTAGCAACTATCCTCCAGTACTTAGTAACTGATTATGTGATTTACTCCACACAATCTATGCTAATCTTGAAAGGGAAAATGTGTGGACAAAATGTGCCCATTTCCCACTCAGGAAGGTGAGAAATTCCTCCATTAAAAAACCCAGGATTTTAAAAACATTCCCACCTTTGAGAGAGAGGATGCAGCAGAATCAAGGAGTGAGACATGACCTTGCAGACCTTAAAATTATCCCTGCCTGAGGTCACCCTTGTTTGGCAAGGCTGAGATGAGAGAAACTGGTGCCTTGGGGTTACGTGTGCACGCATGGATGTTATTCCCCTACCCAAAATAAATCCCTGCCTGCCCATCCTGGCTATCATTTTATATCACATTTCCCTGCCATCACTGACTCCTTTCACAGCTGCATTTACATCCAGATCCTCTTTCCTGCAGCTTTAAAGCTGCAGAGCAGCAGCGGATTAGGGAAACAAGGCCCGTCCTCGGCACAGTGCAGGGGCTGCAATTTCATCCCGGCATGGGGCTGCTCCGCTTGAATCCTGCCTTTGTGCTGGGGGCACCAGCAGGAGCCTGTCCCTGAATCCCTGAATCCCCCCTTGTATTCAGTTACAGACTCAGCGCTATCCAGCTCCTCGCAAATCCGCATCTCCCAGGGCACTGGGCAGGAAAGCCAGGGCAGGGCTGGAGCAGGATCCAGGGATGATTTAGTCCCTCAGCTTCCACTTCGGCACCAGTGGCACCATTCCAGCCTGCAATTCGTATTGGCCAGGGAGATTCCTTGTGAAAAAATCGTAATTTCCCACTCTCCTAAGGAGAAATAAATATCACCTTTCTCTTTCCCCAGCCCTCAATCCCAGCCAGGCGCACCAATGGCTGTGACTTTTGCTCCTGACAGCAGAGGCCTCGTTCTGCCCTCAGAGCCTTGCACAACCCAGGAGATGCAAATACGGGAAATTAGTGGGAAAACGCATCTCCTAAACCACAGGAATCCTTTGGGAGAAATGTAACACGTGGAAGACTCCACCTGATTTATCAAAAAAAAGGGATAAGGAAGGGGATACTGCAGAAAGGCTCAAATCCCAACTGCATTATCTAATGATAATTTATAATAAAGAACACGTAACATCCTATAAAACCCCTTTCCAGGGAGGCAGCTCCAGCTCTCGGGGAGATGCCGACAATGTCGCCGTGCTTCCCTTTTTTGTTTTCTTTTTGGGGGGGATATTTGTTTGTTGATGGGCGTTTTCTGAAGGTCGCACAGCCGCAAGAGGCAGCAGAAAAACACTTTTCCCAAGGAGCAGGACGCTCCTTCCCGGCTTGCCGCGGTCGCGACGCCAGGTGGCAGCGCAGCCCCAGCCACGGACTGCAGCGGGAACAAGGCGGGGGACTGGAAAACAGGAGGAAAAAAAGATGAGAAGGGAAAAAAGCGGTGCTGCGGGAATAGCTCCAATGGGATGCTCCAGCTTCCAGCCCTGGGAAAAGCAGCCCAAGGCGCCAAAGGGCTGGCACAGAGAACATGGATACATGGACACAGATGTAGGGTGCTGATACATGTATAGGGATGCACACGTTTGCTATTCCTCCTCAACCCCTCAAAAATCCAAAATTCATCTTCTTTCTAATCAGAAACACACATTAATGTAAATTTCAAATACTGCCATAAACCAGGATTTTGGGATTTCAAGTTAAAACATCAGTCAGGCCAAGCAGCAGAATTCAGTTTCATTTAAGCCTCTCAAAATGCCTTTTAAAAACAAAAGAGCACATTTTCTGAGGAAAGCCATCCTTTGAAACAGATAGAGAAGCAAAGGTGATGCTGGGAAACGCAGAAATCTTTCCAAGCCCAGAAATGCCCAGAAGTGAAGTGGAAAGGGTTTTCCAGTCCACATGTGAGGCAGGAGGGGCTGGTTGCAAGTTTATCTAGCTCCAGGGTGAAACTAAGAAGCAGTTTCTTCCTGTGATACAATCAGAAAGCTACCAGCCTGAATCACAGAATAAATCATGGAATTACTGAGCAGTTTGGGTGGGAAGAGACCCAAAAGCCCATCTGATTCCAACCCCTGCCGTGGGCAGGGACACCTTCCACTAGACCAAGCTGCTCCAAGCCCCATCCAACCTGGCCTCGGACACCTCCATATTCTCCTGGCCAACTTCTACATTTCCCCTTTTGCCTCACAGACTAATTCTTCGGCTAAAACCCCTTCCCAGGCCCTTTTCCGGAGCTGTGACCACAGCTCCGCCCAGCCTTTGTCTGTCGGCGGGACTGAACGAGCTGGGAATTGGCCTCTCCTTGCCTGAAATCGATACCCTCAGTGTCAACAAACCGAGGGGTTCAGCGGCGCCCAGAGCAAAGAGCAGCGCTCGAACGATTGAGTGCTGGAGCAGCCTGTCCGGAGAGGGGCTGGGGAGTCTCCTTCCCTGGGGACAGTCAAAGCCATCGGGACACAAGGCTCTGGGGAGGGGAACTCCTGCCCAGCAGGGATTTTTCTGGGAGGTGGCTGTGTCTTCATATTCCTCACGGAGTGAGGCAAAGCATGAGGAGAAAAATGCAAACAAAGGCAGCGAGGAGAGGGAAGGAGCAGCAATGCTTCAGTAATTGTGGGAATATTGGTGTTCAGCTCAGCTGAACTCCCCCAAAAATGTCAATACCAACTGTACCGGCTCACTCTGCATGACTGCTCCCCTGCCATGGATAATAATCTCACACAACACCAGACATACCTTTCCATGGCTCTGCTCTGGGCTCTCACAGGGCCCCAGCCCTGAGAACCAATTGTTCTCCACCGGGAAGTTTCTGAACCCTGCAGGTACAGGAGGCTGAAGGAATTCTCCCTTGGCACCCAGACTGTCACTGGACACTGAAGGGGGGCTATGAAATGAAAACGGTGCAGGCACACAGGGGGAACATGAGGCAGAAGTCCCAACATGAGCTCCTGAGAGCTTCCACAAATTCCTCATGCCATAGGACGGATAAATAAAGGAGAAGGTCACACACTTTCCTCCCTCATCCCTGAAGCATTCCCTGTTTTCTCTCCTACAGCAGCTCTGCCAAAAAACACCGAGGTGTGCCCTCACCACGGAAGCCACCCAGGTGGACGTGTGGTGGCTCCTGTGACGCAAGTAAGAGCGTCCAGCTTTCCCAACCTCTCCTCCCACACCCCAGAAAAGCAGGACTGCCCAGCAACTGTCCCTAACAACACACCTGGTGAAATGGTCTGGGTCTGTGGGATATTTCCTGAGGATGAAGAAATTTTCTAAGAAACTAGTAGCAAGGAAGTTGGTGATGGATCTGGGAATGATAACCTATCCTAAAGTTGCTCTTACATTATTTGATCAGTGATAACAATTTGTTACTTCTAAAAAGTTGTCTAACCTATAATGTTACTTAAACCTTCATAACTGAAAGCTTTTTTTATACCTCCGCACTCAATTTTATACAGCAATCCCATCAGGCTCCCATGGACAGACTGGAATGTCTCCTGTTGTTACCTTGAGATGCTCTTCTCTTTACATCCACTAAATGCACACTTAAAACGCAAAAACCTGAAGAAAAATAAAATTAAGGAAGCTGATGAATCTTTCAGGAATCCCAAGTGCCTCGCACAGCTGTGGATTCCTTTGCCTTTTTGGGAAAAGCACAGAGTCTCACAGTGCTGTCCCTCATTACCAGTCATTCCTTACCCACTGGTTTCTTCACTGCTCTGTCCGCTGCTGTGAGGCCGCTCTGGAAGAGACAAACAAACATGGAATGACCTCGGGTTTATTCCCACAGGGTTATTTCTAACCTGGATCTTCTCACCCGTTGTGTTTGTGGTGCAGCTCCACAAAAAGGAGATGTGTCTGCACAAACGAGGAGCCGTTTCCAGTCCATGGCAGGAGGGAGGGCCAGCAGGAACGAGTCCTTAAAAAAGAACGGATAAAGCTCTTGTACCTGAGTAACACGAGCAATGGGATCCACGGAAAAAACTGTTCCCTTTGCTGTACCCAACCATCAATCACACTCCAAGTTCTTATCATTTCATCTCAAAAACCAAACTGGAGCATTTTTTTCCAGTAAAAGTAATGCAGATTTTAATTCAGGCGTCTCCTTGTCACGCTTTTCTGTGCACCACCAAAACACGCAACGCTGCACCTTTTCCCAGACCACCAGACAGAGGCTGCAGAGCCAAAACCAACAAAAAGAAAAGCTAAAGAAACATTTCTTTCATCAGGAAGCCCATGGGCGAGGCTTGAAGTGTTGAAAGGTCTTATCTGCAGTGAAATCCAATGACCAAAGTTAAATCTCAGCTTGGAAAGGTTCCCTGGGGCGAGGCCACCTCCACCCAAGAGCCACAGAGCCCAGGCAGGACACAGAGGATACACAGGAGCTTTCCTTACCAGCAGAACTGGGATGGAGCTATCGGACCAGCTTCTGGCAGAGTTACGGCATCCCCAGGCGAGTTATCCTGGAAAGCAGAACCAGGAGGGCAGGGAAATGCCAAGGGGCCTTTGGGAACGTGGCAAATCAACACCTGGCACACTCAGAAACTACGCACAGTAAAAATGCTGCTGAGGAAGGCTGATGCACCAAAAAGGGAAAGGTACAGAAACATTTGGAGAAAAAGGCACAGAAGTGTAGAAAGGCAGGGCACCACAGAGTAGAACCTCTTAGAAATACAGGCAAATGTGTCAATTCCTTACAAAGCTCTCTTTTCTCTACACATATAGTTGCTGTCTCTATTAAGTTTTCCTCAGTGGGCATCTCCTGGAGCTGAACACTCTTATCCTTGCTCTAAATCTCACAGGAGCAGAAGATGGGAATTTATTCAAAGCCTCTATCTGAGATTATCACGTATCTGCTGCTTCATTTCAAGAAGCAAACGAGTCGTTTGTGTTTGGAATGAGAACATTTTCTTCCTGTCAGGCTGTCACAGGAATTCAGCGCATCTTTCTGCGGCGAGCTTGGCACATGACCAGGTGAGCTTTGGGGAGCACAAATAACACAGAGACATCCAAGAGGATGCTGAGCATCTCCGTGCCAACTGCCGCTCGTGTCCAACCAGCCCCTCAAGCCCGAGCATCCTCCTGACCTTTGCCCCTTCTAATTTTGAACACCTGCTCTAATTCTGCATTTTGTTGTGACACCAGCACACACAAACACGTCAAATGCTGTTTGTATCTCTCCCGAGTTAATTATTACACTGCACAGCCCAGTCGGTGCAACACCGTGTCAGGAGGAGTGGGACGAGGAACTCTTCCTGGTCGAAAGAAACATCTCATTTTCACCTCCAGCCCTCTGGGATTGCCCAATCCCAGCTTCACCCATTTGTTTTCCAAAATCCAAGACTCTCTGTAAAGAGAACACTGTCTATATTTATATATATGTGTATTCAGCTACGCTCCTTACAAGTAGCCTCCCCATGAGATCTAGCAAGACTGTTTTCCCTAGCAAACAAAACCCACAGATACTAAATTAAAAATTTGACTGTTAGCTTGTTCTAAGTGATTCTTAAATAGGTAGGAATCTAGTAAAATATTTATAATAACATAAAACTCTGGTAAAATTTGATTACTGCACGACAAAATCACGAGGGACACAAGATGAACAGATGCACGGTGAAGTAACTCTGTCCCCATTACCATCAGTACAGACATGCACAAATTGAGATTATTTCAGTCTCTTAGCCTGGAATAAAAGTGTCTATAGGTGTTCCCTGCACTAAGAGTATTTGCCTGCCAAAAATCTGGGTGCTCATCTGCAACAAATCAAAAAAAGTCAGTATTTCTTGCCTTAGTAACCATTCCCCACCAATTCTTACACTCATTATTTCATAAAAATATAATTATACTGACATTCAAGAGTCGATTAATGCTCCAAGCAGAGCAATTGTGCTGTCTAAGTCACTGCTTCTGTCTTCCACAGACCAGCACTCCTAACCCCACGGAAGGCTGGTGTTTGTGCCCCAAAAACCCGCCTGACACACTTTGATCCTTCAGTCCCAGCCCCTGCTGAAACAGCCCACGCGTTCCTTTAAGGAGCAATTCCCAAATCGGCTCAGTAACAACCCAAGGAAGGTTTGGCATTCCTGATCTGTTCATTTCCTTAACTACTGCGTAACACCTCAGTAATACAAGCCTCGTGTACCTGAACAATTGGATGATTCTATCCCCTACTACAATAGTAACTTCCAGAATAGGGATNTCTGTTCATTTCCTTAACTACTGCATAACGCCTCAATAACACAAGCCTCGTGTACCTCTAATAGTAACTTCCAGAAGATACTTCCAAGACCTCCCTAAACACTGTTCAACCTTCCATCCCTTCAATGTATGAGGAACATGATCTTTTCTATCCAATTCCTGTTTCATTACAGAGCAACCAGGAATGCACAACTTTATGTGTTTTGTTATTTGACAATCAAACACCAAATCTGAGTGAAAGGTGATTCAGCATTTGCTGGCATTTGTTTGAGAAAACACACACACACACATCCATAAATAAATCAGGTCTGTAACTTGTAAAAGGTGTAATTTTCATCAGGATAAGTAAGGGCCAACTGTGGTATTTTCCAACCAGTGGCAGAGCACTGTCTTGGAAGATGAATTCAGTTTCTTTAAAGTGTCTTCTCTGTTCAGTGCATAACAGCTAATATTGATCAGAGGGGTGGCACAAGCCTCAGACCTGGCACTGTGATGCAGGCTGGAGCTACACGTGTATTTTTACACAGTTCTTCGAACATTCCTTCAGCCATCTGGCAGATTTCAACACTGGCTGGGCACCAACAGCAATCACTGCTAGATTGTGTCTCTGAAACACAGGAACAATCTGCCTGCTGTGGCAAAGAAGGGATTGAAACAACCACGGGAACAGCTCATGCTTGAACCTAGAAGAGAGTTGAAACACAACAGGTATTTCTAGAGATGAGGAGGATCAGACTCATCAGGAATTTGGCAATACAATTAACGCAGCAACCTCCTCTTCTTGCAAAAGGATTGCAGCAAGTTTGTCCCTACAGAGACTACTCAAGAAATCCATCATCTCGTCTAACATCACTGTGAAAAGCCTTTCAGTCCTGATTTAAAGGGATGACTTAACCATGTACAGGAAAAAACAAAACAAAAAACACTGTGCCAGGTATGTCCACCAACTTCAAAAAATTGGAACTGCCTTAAAGAAATCTAATTAAGCATTTTATCTTTCAATTGATTCAAAGCTCCTAAAGGAAATCCATCTACACTCACAAAAACCCCAGTATTTTTCATTTCAAATACACATAATGCACCACAGGAAGTACTGAGAAGAAAAATTGTGTGTATCCTAATAAGCATCCACATTTATGTACACACACAGAGGGCGTGTACTTTGAGAAAACCACCATTCAGTTGAACAAAAATATACTTCCAACAACAGAATTTCTCTATTAAATCCATGTTTATTGCTTAAGTTTTATCACAGTGGAGATTAAATTATGCTTAATCATCCGGTCAGTGCTTTTGTACCTTCTTTAATGCCAAAAAAACCCCCACATTTTAAACCAAGTCACTCATACACTCGAAGTCTTCTCACCATCCCACCATTCATCGCCTCTGTGTGCTCCTGTAGGTGCCACGGGCTGCGAGATTGTAAAAAGGTATAGCTAAGAGGCTTATATTTATAATACCATTGTTTTCTTCAAGTATTCAGAGAGCAGCACGAGGAGCTGCCCCGCGTATTAGAAACGTATCTGCACTGTTATTTATTGCTGTAGGACCGAGGCTCCTGATGGAATGGTGGTGAAATATTGCATCACTGTGTATGAAGATGAGCTCAGCATCCCGTCATCATCCCAACTCCTCCCATGTTAGTGAGCGACACAAGGCAAAACGGGCTTCCCTCCTTTCTCTTTCAGCCACGGGACCTCGAACTACAAATAAATAAAGCGTACACTCACAACGTGTGTAGTGCAAATCCCAAGTAAACAGAATGACACGGAAATAAAACTCATAGTTGCCAACTTTGGTTCAGCAGGGCAGCAATGATTCCACGCCCGGCATTCCCGCCCTCGGAGCACACACCACCGCCAGCGTCCCGTGTCGGCGACAATGATTGAAGGAGATTGTTGGAGGCAGGGGGACACGGGGCCACCTCCGCACGCCCCACGCGTCCCACCAGCCCCGGGCAGGACCGCTGGACACCGCCCGCGGCGCGGAATTCCTATTGGCAACTATGTGGAACATGGATTGCGTGGCCCAGACTAGTAGAAGGTAATATTTCTGTTTTTTTCCAGATACAACCATTGAAAGAGAACATCTACAACATTGCGATTCAGAAAGAACTTAATGAGAATTAACAGGAAAGACATTCAACTCTGGGGGGCGCGGGGGGAGCGCTGTGTGGGGCTTGTTCCCTCTAAACAAACCCCAAGGAGTGGTTCGAGTCTGCACAGCTCTGGGCCATTACAAAACCTTCTGCACTAAGCACAGGGCTAGGTTTTTTAGAAGTTCTTTTTTTGTTGTTGTTGTTGTTGTTGCTGTTGTTTCACTTATTTTTCTTAATTATGCAAATCTACTTCCCAGACAGCCGTATTTGGAACTGAAATAAGACTCCCTAATATTTTCGTGGCATTAAATTCTGTATGCAGAGAAAGGCGACAAATGGAATTTTGTCTCAATTAAAGTTAGGACGCACTGTAGGCTTGCTCAAGACCCTTTTCTCCAAAGTACTGGTAGCGAGCAGAAGAGTCATGCAGCTTTATCAGTAAAACGAGTACATATTTTTGCCGTTTTTCTTCAGTGCTCATTAAGATTATTTCATTTTTTTTTTTTTTTAACGTCTGTGTTCTCAGTCCACAACTTGCTATTTCTCACATAAAGACTGGGGGAAATTGTGTTTTAAACAGCATTCTTACACAACAGGTTGAACCTTCAACAAAGGAAACACAGAACTAGCACTAGAGAGCTCTCTCAGCTAGAAGGATGGATATATTAAAAGAATAAAAAAATAAAAGGAGAACACCTCTGCAAATAAAAAGAAACCTCTCCTCATTTGGGACACACACATTGAGCTTTTAAAAACTGAAAATTCATAAATACGGTCACTGTATAGAACTTTAGAGAATTAAGGCTTCTAAAAACTTCAGTGCCAAAATAACCTCTCTGCATCAGTATTAAGAATAAAATATTTTCCATTTTAGGTTGTGCTTGCCTTTTTTTTAAAGACTTCTCTTAGTTCCGTAGAATTTTGTCACATAATATTACATACTGAAGGGGAGTGTTAGAACTGCTTATTGAGGTTTTAAGTAGTTGTTAGACTAAGTTACAGCGATAAAATTCGATTACTGATCTGATTCATTACTACTTTACATGGGGCTGTTGGCTCATTTCACCTTTTTTTCATGCTTAATGTGGCCGTTTCTTCTATACTTGCCATTGGGGATCCCGTTCTGGTAGTGTCCATTAACAGCGCTATGTTTGTCATTTGACCAGAGATGTCTGCTCTGCTTGCAGATTAATTTGGTCATCCTGGCCACGACATAGTAAAGTAAGGCAGCACCCACTAGTAGGACCAAGGCAATATCCAGTAGGAAATACTGAAACAGGGAGATGCTGTAAACAGCGGCACGTAGATGCTGGGCTCCGTTGTGGCGCAGGATGTAATTGATCCAGTACACAGTCCGGTTCACCGGGTGCCCAGGCTGGTCCTTGTGGATCTCCGACAGCCTCTGCGCCCGCTGCCGGTAGCTGCGGGAGGAAAGCAGAGAAGGGAGAAAGGAAAAGCCGTCACCTCATGCTATTGCGCAACTGAATTACTGGAGAAATGCACAAGGGCGAGAGGGGCCTGGGTTTGATTTTGCAATAAACCGTTCCTGCCGGGTCCCGAGTTTCACCCAAAACCTTTCGTTTTTCACCCCAGCAGCTGATCCTGTCAAATTCTTCCTCTCCTGCCTGCAGGGTCGACAGGTTATTTACACAGGACTCGCCTTTACACCAAGGATAATTGCACAAGGGGAAGGTGACGCAACTGATGTTATCAGGGGCGCTATCAACATTCCCTCCTCTGCCGATGCTCGCTCCTGACAGGATTCTTCCTTCCCAGAAAGACTTGGCTCCCATGGAAGCAAGAGGCATCAAGAGCACCACACTCCAAAATTAGGGTTAGCCCAACACAATACATTGCCAGCTAACCCCTCACTAATTTTGATCTGGATGTGAGAGGTACTACTAGCCAGAACAGGAAAATAACACCGTAAATACTTTTTCTTTTAAATAAAATCACAGAACTTAGAGTGACTCTTTTTGAATACCTCCCCTTTTTAGCTACAACCCAAACCATGTACATGTATCTTGCCCCAGGCCCTGCAGGCAGCACCACAGCCAGACTGCTCATGTGGAGTAATCATGACAGACACAAAGGGACCTTGGTCTGCAACACGGAATAAGTCAGGACAGGTTTGTTTCCATAACCTCCGTGCCCTCCACATGGCAACTGCTACAAAGAGCGAGTGAGACAATTGAGTTTTGGTGCTGAGCAACGAGCCCAGCACCCACACAGAAACCTCAGCCATTGGGTAATCTTGGGAAATGGGACAAACATCCAGACTTGCCTCAACTGTACACACCAATAACCAAATGCAGGTTTTTTCCACTGCACAAAGGCTTCATATCCACATTTAACGCATGAACAATCGCTCATTCCATACCTGGGATCATTAATAACTTTTACTAGGGCTTCATACAATTCATTCTCAGTCATGGTCTTCCAGTTGAGCAGTATTCCCATGCCTTTGGCCTGCACACGGGTCATGGTATCGTAATGGTCTCCGAAGAGGGGGATGCCCACCACCGGCACCCCGTGGTACATGGTCTCAAAAATGCTGTTCAAGCCTCCATGACTGAGGAAAGCTTTAATGTTAGAGTGACCTGGAACCACAAGAGGCATGAGGGTTACAAAATACGCTTCTATCTCCTTTATATTAACTTATTGAAGCACCTGGGTATGACAAATTTATCGCTGCATTTCTATGGCTGCAACTCAGGCAGGTAAAAATTACTGCAGCTTGTTCTGGAGTTCTCCCTAAACCCACTCTGCTGGAATTCCTCACGCATTAAATCATTTCCTTATACATGGAGAGAAGGAACAGCCAAAGCAAAGAAAATTCTCATGTGTATGAGTCGTGTAAAATGATTAATGGAGTCATTAATATGCATTGCCTACTCCTGAGTAGCTGCAGGTGGTGACTCCAGCAGGTTGAGCAGTACAAGTGAGCGCGGGACAGCACGGTTTTGTAGGAAACACGAGTTTTTTAATGGCAGGACAGCTGATGTCACACTCTCCCTGCAGCTTCACATGCCTTACTTGAGGTTAGCAAGACCTGACAATCGCAGCGAGAGCCGCATGTAATGGAAAAAGCAGCCTGCCTCAGAGCAATCCTGTAACCAAAACAAATCCACCTGTCTCAGGAGTCATCTGCCTAATCACTGCCTTATGGGAGATTCTCCAGCTCACACACACAGATGCTTAATGCACTCATCTGCTCCCATCGGAGCTGTTCTGGGAACACACAAACATCCAGGGCTCCCACCAACAGCCAAACATGCTGTGGCCTCTCAGACCTGCAAGGGTTCAGGTACCCTTTCACAGGGAAGGAAAAGAAAAATAAAATATCAAGTTTCATCTCCCCCTGAGAACCTGGAGCACCGCAGTTCGACAGAAAGATTGTCAGCTTGCAACACGTGCTCAAGTTCTGGTAGAGCTTTCTTGGGCAAAAGTAAGTGGGTGTTTATGGAACAGGATTTACAGACTCCTAAAGCTTATTCTGATGCTATGTGAACATGGCTCAGTTTCATGACTCCTCCTTGAACAGTGTTTAAACTTAAGGAAAAAATTAAATTTATATCACAGAAAGACGATTAACAGAGAGGTGTTCAATTCTCTTTTCAAATCTTAATATTGTTGCTCCGTGACTGCCACGACAGAAACGATCCTGGCTTCATAATAACTGCTAATTCAGTAGAATATTCTTGAAAGAACAAACTGAACTCAAGTGAGAATAAGCAATAAATAATGGAAACAGATACTCACCAAGGAGGTCATTTTGTGGTAACCATTCGATCAGCTTGGTATTGTTGCCTAAATTCCTTGGTTTGTTTCCTGAAAACCTACACCAGTAACATCAAATGGAAACAGTTATCAAACTCTCCGAAATGACTGAAGGACAGTGCTCTTTTGTTCATTAGAGAGGACTGGAACTGCAGAATCGCCTACACATTCCCAATTAAGCAAGACATACATCTTTACAACTGGCTTGTACTCCTGTATGTTGGAAAAAAGCTCAAGTTATTTATGCTAAATTATATAAAAGCAATTAATTGTGTTTCTGGCTTGTCCTCCCTAACCAGAAGGGCATAAAGAACTACAAAAAACCCATGATATAGCATTGTGACATAAGACTGCCAAGCGATACTCACCACCCTTCTGTCCAACACAGACATGTCCACGATCTGAGAAACAAAACCAAACCCCAAATCCCCCAAAAATTCCAAGTGACATCTGACTGATAAATAAATACCCAAATTTTAATAGAAGGCGTCAAATGAAATTGTTACGTTTGCATTTAAAAAAAAGCTATCCTAAAGAAAAATCCTTGCAATTGATTTATTTACTACAAAAGAGAAAAACTCCAGGGAAAACATAGCAAAAGGACAGAAGAAAAGCAGTAAAATAAACTGGGATTATTAATTGGAAGCCAGGCAGTGGGGTTCATAAGAAAAGAGTGGCTCTACTCCAAACAAAAACTGATGCAACCTTTACAACAGCTTCAGTGCCAAAGCCTGAAAAATTCCCATTTTCCTGTCCATTAGTGGGGTTTGTGCCTTTATCTAAACACAGCAAGGGGGGAATTCCCTAAGAAATTGTGGGGAACAGGCCACCAAGACTGTCAGTACAACTCCAAGGGCGTGGCAGGGTTGTGAGACTCCCACATGAGTCGTAAGACACCGATTACCGGGGAAAAAATGGTTCACATAAACTCCACCAAATTACATCAGCGATGCCTGACGTGAAGCAGAGCTGACTAAACAGTTTTTTGGATTTTTACAGGGAGTTGAGAGCACCACTCAAGATGTTTTTAGAACTGAGAATGCTTCTTACTGATTCTGACTTCTGAAAATTTCTCTTCCTTCAGTTTCTCACAGAAGAACAAGCAAGTGCAAAAACCAATAACAAAAGCCTGTGTTTACACATAAAAGAGGAAAGGGGGCCTAGAAAAAGCGAGGGAAAAGGGGAAGAAGAAAGAAAATGGAGGATTTTCTTCGTCATCAGGATTCATTATTGAGCCCTGGGGTAGTTTCCTCATCAAAAATAGTGACAGTATGTCCCAAATGTTATAATCTTAGCGTGTTCTCACTGTCCCCAATCCTTCCCAAGGATATAAACTCAGCCTAGGAGTGTAACCCACGGCTTATTCTGGCACAGCAATCACTGCTTCTGCTTGTTACCAGGATATTGCAATATTTCATGCCAAGTGTTTTTCAGGAGTGTCATATTGTCTGTGCCACCTGGGCAGCCTCAGTTCCGGCTTCGGCAACGCCAGCGGGAAACAAGCATGCTCCAAACCACCCCGAGTTCCTCCAACACTGCCCTTACCTCCAGATAACCCTCTGGGGCAGCCTTGCCAGGGCGTGTGCCAACTTATTGGCGATGTCTTCCGACAGGTACTTCACTCCGGCGCCGAAGGAGACGAGGACAAAGCCGTTCTCGTGAGCGCCGTTCACCCACGCCTGGAGATCCTGCGGAAAGCAAAGTTCACACTGAGCACCACAGAGGCAAAGCACAGCAGCAGGAAGCAAACGTGGCTTAGAAGGAGCAGCTGTTGGTGCCTCTGTTGCTTCAGAAGCCAAGTTTCACAAATCCCAAACATTCTGGAAGTCACCGAGAACAATGGCTCAGGATTCAGAATCCAGGGCACAGGCCACGAACGGCAAAACCCTTCCGTGTTTGTTTTAGCTTCAGCATTAACCACCAGCGGCTTAAGAGAATTTGTCCCTCCTTAACTGCTCAGCTGACACACGTTCACAAGTCAACACGCTGCATTTTCACTCAGCAAGGCATGAACAGATCCATCTCATAGTATCAGCTTGGAAGCCCTGCACGGGAGAAGTGTGAATGAAGCCTGGGACTCAGCCGTGTCACTTCCAGCCTTTAGCAAAGTGAGAGTGCTTCAAAAGCCTTGCTTTGCTTTCATTTATGCAAAAAGAATAAACACAACTTGAAAGAAGCCAGAGCTTCTAAAAACACTGTCACTTTCAAGGAATAAAGGCAATGTACCCTTTGCTTTTAAAAGCATAGATTTAAATTCTGGGTTTTTCCTAACACAACTCTTGGCAGTGGAAACAAAAAAAAATGCTGCCCCTGACATATCAGTCAGATGAGGAATATCTTCTGTTTCTCAGGATTTGGCTGAATTCTGGTCTCGTCAAGTTTAAGCAGAAGCCTGCTCAACACCAGTACAGCAATAGGAAATGAGCAAGAAGAAAATGAAGAGCCGTGCTCACAATGTGCCTCTTGTCCCGGCAATAAATAGGAGGGCAGACAGTAATGGAGAAATGCCGTGCTGTCGTATCCGAGCACAAAATCCAGCACATTGCACTGGGGGTTGTGCACTGCTCTCTGCTATAAAGTGAAAAAGATTTCCATTTTCTTTAAAATCCACAGCTCGTCCTTTTCCAGTGCACTCTTTTCCTTTTTTGAATTCATGTGAAGGGAGAGGGAGAAGGCAAAGGAGGGGAAGTGGCTGTGACCTGCCTCGAAGCTGAATCATTTATTAGGGACTGAACTTCTGACACAAAAGTTTCCAAGTAGTTTTGTGATTTATTTAAAGCTCGTCCTTGAATCTTACTTCAGGACCTAAGGCATACTGCAAATGTCATTATATTATAGTCACTGTATTGCTTCAGCTAGTTACATCTCCAAGTATTTCCCATCAGCTGTTTAAAGCTAAAGAGGAAAAAAACTTTTTGTGGGCTCTAGGACAAACCATTCTGAAAAGCTCAATATTCACAAGCCCTGGTCGTCACAAGGCACTCACCCAGCCACGGGGGCAGATTCCTGGAGAGACTCCTGGCAAGACTCAGATGTAAAAGGGGGAAAAAAAAGGCACATACGAGTCAGAAACAGGGACAGGTGGAAGAGCCAGGCACTACCTGAGCTTGCCAGGATGCAGTCTGGAAAAGCAAAGGCAGAAGGGGACAAGGGGCCTGGCGTCAAAAAGTTCAAGGTGCTTCCTGCTTTCTTCATTTTAGCCTTTATTGGTTTGGCCTTTGGCAATGCCAGGTCCCTCAGACCAGAGGGAAAGTCTAAATAAATTGGTCATCAACTACTTACATGGGCCCTGATGGGATGCACCCAGAAATGCCAGCTGTCTGGCAGCTGGTGTGGAACGGGTGGGGAAATGGGATGAACAGCAAGTGTCACTTGTGGTTTGGCAGAGGAGAATCCATGGAGTGGCCTACTCCGTCTCAACTTGATCCCTGGAAAGTGATGGAGCAAATAATCCTAGATCATCCTGCCTTCAGAAGGTCCTACCTGTGACTACTCCTGCTTGGCCAGACCCGTGGTTTCTGCTGCTGGAGATGAGCCTGTTCTAGCTGAGAACTGGCTCCCAAGGCCCCTGCTCCTCTGTGCTCAATGGGAAATTCTGAGAAACTTCACATAGTAACAATTACAGAGGAGGTATAAATATTTCCTTATAATGGAGTTTCTGAACCAGCATTCAAAAAATCCCCATGTATAATAAAAAACAGCTGTTTAGGTACTTAGAATTTTATGTAGAGGAATAATAAAAAGAGGAACTTCACTGTGTCACCTACAAATAGGCTTTTGCATTTTGTTGTGCAACAACAAAGCAACCTGCTCTGTGTTATTGTGGTGCTTTCATAGCCAAGCCTCTGTAATCCTCCCCTTTGAAGGTAATCCTGCTGCTTGAGTGGAATGTAACACTGACAAAGGTGAATTTAAAATCTTGACAGGCAAGACAAGATCCTGCCATCATGCTCAAAGCACGGGATTTGTTTGCCACATTAAATGGGATTACAGTAAAAAAACCGAACTGGAATATGAAATAAAATCGTTTGTATCTACAGAGCCTCAATATCCAGACCAGAGCTGGATGATGCCTGGCCAATGCAGGAACAGGGGAACCTGATGTTGTCCTTTGAGTTTCTGTTAGAATGCTAAATTAGAAAGAATGTAATTAATTCCTCAGGGTTAAAACTGCCCAGTGCCAACCTCAGGAAGATCCAGAGAGTTTCATCTCAGCTTGCTGTATTTTGACATCAACTGAGAGGTTCTTTCCTACCCCAGATTTTACTTACGCTTTACACAGTGCTGTCAGCAAGAGGAATGGCTTACCTGCCTTCTGGCCTGTAGCCCCTTTCCAATCTGCTTCCCCAGAGGGGTGCTAGACATCACTACTGTGCATGGGCTGCAGAAAACCAACTACAGACTTGTCAAAACGAGGGTTCTGCCTGCAAACATCTGTGTAATTCCTGGCATAACACAGCCTTGATTAAATGGGATCACTAAAAATGTACGGAGTTGAGTCGAGTAAAAATCAGGCAATGGAAAACAGAACTTACTACAGAACTGCCTTCTTGTAGACCTCCCTGAGTTTGTGATCTGAATGAATCCATTATTCTCAGGTTCCTTAATTATAATTATTTCTGTCACAGCTTTTTAGCACAGAATTTCTAAACAGAAGATCAAGTGAAACTGAATCCAAGTGAGTGGCATTCCCAGGCCTTTGGTTTTAACACAGATCTGAATGTCCTGGTATAATCAGCCAGGCCATGGCACAAAGCCTCAGTATTTTCTTGTACTTTGCCTGCTCTTTGTGTAGTATACACGGTGTAGTAGCCCTGATACCCACAGCAGATAAGGAGTGGGCTGTGCTCTTGGCACATCTCTGAAAGGCACTGAAAACTTCAACAACACTGTGATTGTGGCCACGTATGTCATTTAATTCTCGCATGTACACTCCTAATGATCACAAAAGAGAAGCTGGGAGCAATGCTCACAGAACCCGAACATGGGAAAAGCACACACTGATGCCACAGGACAATTCTGTCTGCCTACAATTTCAGCAGCCTTCAGTCACCTTCCTACCCTCCCACTCTCTAGAGCCATATTAGCCCTAACACGCCCCACAGCAGCCTCGATGAACCCGCTAAAAACCCTCAGAGACAGCCAAGCTCATCCCCCATCAACTCACCCCTTTCTTCCCCTTAAATCCACTTACACTTTTGACCTCCAGCACATTGTGCCCTGGCGATCTAATTACGCTCTGTATGAAAAGGCACTGAGTCAGGATGAGTCATTAGAGCTGCCCTCATTAAAATCAGCATTCCCTGGGCGGGCAGCACTTGACGGCTCCTGGCTGGCAGCACAGCGACCTCCTTTTGCCCACTTTGAAGGATTTGCAGGTTTCCTGTAAACTCGGCATGATTTTCTTTTAACACAAGGAAAGGAAATTATCATTTTGGAGGTCTAACCTACGGAAAAAAGAAATCGGGGGAGGGAGTTTGTTACATGAGGAGCTGCTCTGAGCCTTCCTCAAACTCTGGTTCAAACTTCAACCAAGTACAGAATGGAGAAGTTAATTCAAACTTGAGCTATAGAG